>BSBK01001072.1:10000-167500 GCA_027943335.1 Chamaecyparis obtusa | reverse complement strand
TGAATTCTTCAACATCCTTTGGAGACCGACTCAACTCGGTAGACACTAACTTTCCTTCGATAATTGAGGAAGCTCGGTTAACACTATTTTTTGCCATACTTTTCTTTTGACACCTGAGAGGTCTCGGTAGACACTGGGAACTGCTTTCCTGACCGACTGAGCTTGGTAGACACTGGGAACTACTTTGCTCACCGACTAAGCTAATAATTGATATGACATTTGTGTGACATCAAAGATAACACATAATCATTCCAACAATCTCCTTCAAATAATTGTATCCAACAATCCACATCTTTGGCATTGATGGCAACACAATATGTCATAGCACAATGAAATTTCATAGCAAACATAGAATAAGGAACATATCCTTAGCTTCATTCTGATTCTCATCTCCCTCTGTCAGTAAACTTCTCTCTCTGACTGAAAACTCTCCCTCTTTTTATTTTTTTATTCTCTTTCTTAGAAATTTCATGATGAAATGACAGCAAACTCTCTCTCTTTGACAACACATGCCAAAGATAACACACTTCTGGTGAATATCAATGTACCTTAAGTGCTGATTCATATGCAATGATTCCTTGACTATGCTCCATCAACTGACTAATCTTCAACATGCTCTGGTTGATGCATTACTAAAACTCAATTTAGTGAGCCTCGGATAGGGGAATGACCCCTAACTTACCTCTTAGATACAAGAATGCATCCTTAGGTAGTGGCTTGGTGAAGATATCTGCAATTTGTTCTTTTGTATGAACATATTCCAATCTGATTTCCTTATCCTGCACCAATTCTCTGACGAAGTGATATTTTATAGCAATGTGTTTGGTTTTGGAATGCATTACTGGATTCTTTGAAATATTTATTGCACTTGTATTATCACAGAACATAACAACTAGTTCTTTGATCTCAACTTTCATGCCTTCCAATAACTGTTTGAACCAAACAATATTAGAGCAGTTTACTGCTGCAACAACATATTCTGCTTCTGCTATGGATTGGGATGTGTAATTTTTCTTTTTACTAGTCCAAGATACTAACCTTTTGCCAAGAAAAAATGCTCCACCACTTGTACTCTGTCTATCATCAATGTTTCCTGCCCAATCAGCATCAATAAACACTTTTAAGTCCAGATTGCCTCCAAATTTATACCACAAGTGATAATCTTCAGTTCCTCTTAAGTACCTCAAGATTCTTTTGATTGCCATCATGTGATTTTCTTTGGGTTTCGCTAAGAATCTTGCTACTATACCAACTGCTAAGGCAATATCAGGCCTTGTATGTACTACATACTGTAATTTTCCAATCATTGATCTATATAAGGTCTGATCTACTTCTTTTGAATCATCATCTTTGGTAAGCTTCATTCCAGTACACATGGGTGTACCAACTAGTTTTGAATCTTCCATACCAAACTTCTTAAGTATTTCCTTGATGTATTTAGACTGAGTAATGTAGATACCGTTCTTGCTCTGCTGAATTTGAAGTCCAACAAAGAATTTTATCTGACCAAACATAGACATTTCAAATTCTTTGTTCATTTGCTCTGAAAATTCTTTGCACTGATCATCATTCCCTGTAAACACAGTATCATCCACAAATATTTCTACCAAAACAATTTTGTTATCTGGTCCTTTGATGTATAAATTACTATTTTCATTAGCTCTTTTGAAACCAATATGAGTTAGATAGTTATGTAATCTTTCATACCATGCTCTAGGGGCTTGTTTCAGAACATACAGTGCTTTGTGTAGCTTGCAGACCATACCCCTTTTGTCTGGATCCATAAAACCTTCAGGTTGCTCAATGTAAACTTCTTCATCAAGAATACCATTGAGAAATGTAGATTTTATATCCATCTGATATACCTTAAATCCTTTATGTGCTACATGCAAGTAGAGTCCTTACACCTTCTAATCTTGCAACAAGAGAAAAATTCTCTCCATAATCTATACCTTCTTCTTGAGAATATCCTTTACATACCAATCTTGCTTTGTTTCTTGATACTTGACCATCTTCATTCAACTTATTTCTGAATACCCATTTTGTCCCAATTACATTTTTATCTTTAGGCCTAGGTACAAGAGTCCATGTCTTATTTTTCTCTATTTTCTCTATTTCTTCATTCATAGCCTCAATCCAACTTTCATTTTCCAATGCATCTTTGACATTTATAGTTTCAAAATTAGCAAGTAAACATGTACCTTTTAGTTTACTTCTTGTCATAGTGCCATCTGATTTGTTTCCAATAATCTGATCTGGTGTATGATGCTTCCTGACATACATGGCCAATACAGGTTCCTTTCTTCTTGAATGAGTTACATTGTCATCTTCTTGAATTTCATCTTCAGGTTTAGTTTGCTCGGGCTCGGTAGATATTTGCTTGGCAGCTTCAGGCTAAGACTCGGTTCCTTGTGACTCGATCTAAACTTCTTCTTTTGACTTGGTTACTATACTGGGCTCAGTTGATGTAGTCTCCTTATTGACAGACGTGTCTGGCAATGTATCAGGTTCAATGTAAACAAATCTTCTGTAATCCTCTGGTTCCCTTTTGCTTTCTTCTTTAGTCTTTTCTACAAACTCATCTACTTTCACATGTGCACTTTCTATGATTTTATGAGTAGACAAATTTAGACATTTATATGCCTTACTTTTGCAAGAATATCCCAAAAATATTCCTTCATCACCTTTTGCATCAAGTTTTCCTTTTCTAGATTCTTTCAAGATGTAACATTTACTACCAAATACTTTTAGGTAACTTACATTGGGTTTATAGCCATACCATAACTCATAAGGAGTTTTGAATGTGTCTTTCCTTAACTGTACTCAGTTCAAGGTATGAACTGCAGTGCTAATAGCTTCCTTCTAGTATTTCATAGCAATGTTCTTTTCAATCATTAGAGTCCTTGCACAATCCATGATAGATCTATTCCTCCTTTCAGCTATTCCATTCTGCTCAGGAGTTCTTGGAGCTGATACCTGTCTTTTGATTCCTCTTTCAATGCAAAAATTATTGAATTCATGGGAGATGAATTCACCACCTCTGTCTGATCTCAAGCACTTCATTCTTTTTCATGTTTCCTTTTCTACTCTTGCAAAATACCATTTGAATTTCTCAAATGCTTCTGACTTTTCTCTTAAATACATAACAGTCATCATTCTAGAGTAATCATCAACAAAGAGAATAAATTTTTTTTCTCCAGTATAGCTTTCAATTCCAATAGGTCCACATAAGTCAGTATGCACAATATCCAAAATATCTTCAGACTGATAGTTTTTACTTTTAAAGCTAGTCTTTCCCATTTTACCAATATGACAATTCTTGCATAGACCAATATTAGGTTTCTTCAAAGTAGGAATACCTCTTACTTTCTTGAATTTGCTTATTTTCACCATATTATCAAAATTTACATGATAGAACCTTTTGTGCCATAACCAACTTTCTTCAATTTGAACAATAAAACATGAGAATTTACTGAGATTAAGATAAAATAGGTTACCTTTGGTTAGTTTTCCTGAACCAATCAGTTTTCCTTTGTCATCTAGCAGTCTTGCTTTGCCATTCATGAATTCAACCTTGAGTCCACTGTTGATTAGCTTTGCTACACTTAGAAGATTATGTTTTAGTCCTTCAACCCAATATGCACTATCACATATAAGTTCTTTGGTTAATGAAATTCATCCTCTTCCTTTTATACAACAAGGTTCATTGTTTCCAAACCTTACACTACCACCATCATAGTCTTCAAAATGTTCAAACTTAGTTTTGTCACCAGTCATATGATGTGAGCATCCACTGTCTATAATCCATGTATCATTTTTTCTTATATGAGAGATAAGTGCCATCTCATCTTCATCATCATCAGATTCATCTTTTAGAGCAATGAAGACAATTTCTTCTTCACTATCATCAAAATCCTTAGCCAAAAAATATGTTTTCTTACCTTTATCCTTGAATGACTTGAAATTCTTCTTGCCATTGTACTTGTGACCTTTCTTCTCATATTTTCTTTGTTTGTTTGGGCACCTAGCTGCAATATGACCAATTTCTTCACATGAAAAATAGATTAAGGGAGTTTTACCTTTGTATTTACCTCTGCCTCTAGTATATTTCTTTGCAAGTAATGCTTCAATAACTTCAAGATCACTGTCTGAACTTTCCTCTTATTCTTCTTCACTTTCTGACTGGATTTTCTTGCCCTTCTTAAGTGAAAGTTTGGCCTCAAATGCTGATTCAATATTTTTAGAAGTTGGAACATAGTTATCATAGTTGTCCAATTCAAAAGCTGTCAATCTTCCAACTAAGGCATCCAAAGTTATATTGTGATTTTGTTCACATCTCATTTCTTGAATAGCAGATACTCTTATTGCATAGATAGGAAGCAATGTTCTAAGAACCTTACTTATAACAGTTTCATCATCAATTTTTCCTCCAGAAGCTCTGATTGCTCTAACACTCACCTTGATCCTTTCAACATATTTTTCAATGTTTTCATCTTCTTTCATCTCCATCTGATCAAATTGTCCTCTTAGGCTTTCTGCTTTGGCTCTTTTCACATTGTCATCACCACCATAAATTTTCTTCAGCTTGTCCCACATTTCATAGGCAGTTGTGCAATCTTTGATCTCATCAAATTCTTCATAGCTAAGGGTTGATGCAATATCTATCATCATGGTGTTATGGTTCTTTTTCTCTGCAATGTCTTCAACAGTTAATGTGCCAGTAGGAACAATATATTCTTGATCAATATATTTGCATCCTGAATCACCAATGGAAGCTAGATGAAGTCTCATGAGACCTTGTCATGCTGAAAAGTTATCTCTGTTAAGCCTTGGAATTTCTCTCTTGTAAGACATCTTGATCTTTAGCTTAGGTCCTTAAAACCCTTCTTGCAAGCACCAAAAGCTCTGATGCCAATTGTTGGAAATATAGATGTAGTAACTGAGAGGGGGGGGTGAATCAGTTAACCACAAAATATTACCACTGATCCCTTAGATGTCCTATTAAATTATTTACTGTTGACATACAGAGAAATGTTGAAACTTGGTAATTGCAAAGAGTGTTAATTATAACTATTCTTAAGCATTCATCAGTGATTAACATGCATGAATAAAGAAAATACCATGAACACAAGAGACACCAGATTTAACGTGGAAACCCAATATGGGAAAAACCACCAATGTAACTAGTTACTAATTTTCACTCTTCTGAAGTGATGCCCTATTAGGAGCCAACCCGTTAAAAGGTTACAAAACACACTGTTAGGTGTGACCTTATTAGAGGATTTAATCACCCTGCTAGGAGTGGCCTTGTAAGAGGTCTTGAAATAATTCAATAGAACTATCACCTTGTTAGAGGATTTACAAAATGGCTGTTAAACCAACTTGGTTAGGAGATTTTGAAATCACTGCTACAATGGTAAGAAAGTAACAATGAAGTGACCTGAATAGTGATGCAACTAAATTTCTAATAACAGATCTCTATTTTGCTTCACTAGATCCTTCTTGATCAAATATATCTCTGCTGCTCTTCAAGGATATCTAATCATCCTTCAAAATTTGCTCATACTCTTCTTCCTTTCACTTGCATCCTCATAATTCACAACTTGACCTTTTAAATATATATATATACCATTCAGATTGTCAAGTTGGCACTAATAATTATTATAAAACATTACTAATCATTACACCAGTTGGCTGGAATAAACCAACTTTATTTCTCAAATTGACAAAATCTTTTACTGGGTTGACCTTGCTTGGTAAACATTAATCCAAAAAAGATTTCCTTTGGTGACTGAGAGAACTCGGTAAGTACTGTGAATTCTTCAACATCCTTTGGAGACCAAGTGAACTCAATAGACACTAACTTTCCTTCGATAACCGAGGAAGCTCGGTTAACACTATTTTCTGCCATACTTTTCTTTTGACACCCGAGAGGTCTCGGTAGACACTGGGAACTGCTTTGCTGACCAACTGAGCTCGGTAGACACTGGGAACTGCTTTGCTGACCGACTGAGCTGATAACTGATATGACATTTGTGTGACATCAAAGACAACACAATCATTCCAACAATCTCCTTCAAACAATTGTATCCAACAACCTGACCCCTAGTCGCAACTCTAATCAATTGGGTTTTGGAGGGACCAACCTGACCCAGAGTTATCATTAGTTTGAGGATCTTGGAGTTGAAGGGGCATTGGAGAAAGCCAAGCATTCCACTCAACACCTAGATGGACCATCGATCAAGTTGAAGGCAGTTGTTGTGAACACTGACTGGGAGGTGCATTTGAAAACCTTATCAAATCCAATATCGCATACCCAATTTTTCTTAGACGGTCTTCCAGTTGAAAACCAAGTGCTCGAACTGTGACCTACAAAGTAGATTTCATGATTATAAAGTAAAAAAGTATTAAAATAATAGATTTAATTTATTTTACTTCTTTTAGGATAATTTTTTTTATTAATATATTGGCTATCCATAAAGCTTATCTCAGGATAAATCTAAATGGATTTAGATTTATGTTAAAAATTATTTTCTTCTCTACTAGACCTAGATTTAGAACAATAAATCATCTTATATGATTTCAACTACATTTTAATTTAAAGATATCTTGTCTTTGTTTCATCCTTTGAAGAAGTTATAAGAGAATACCCCCTTAACCTTATATAGCTCAATGAAGAAGGAGAAAGGACAATGTGAACTTGTCTTCTCATTACACTATTTGATTATGGATTCTCTAATTACATAAATGAAGTTTAATATTCCTTAAAGTCTTTCTCTGCAAGATTTTTTCTAAAATAAGGTATAGCTTTAAAGATGCCTACAACAAGTAGAGTGGTAGCATAGAGACTTTGTGCATTCTAATGACTTCATTTAACTTAAATATGTACCTAACATTGGCTATAAAGATTGGTTAAAATAGTGGTTGTCCACTTGTTCTACTTTACATAGATGAAATTACCTTTTTGTCTTGAAAATGAGAGAGGATAGCTAGTAAAACCAAATGGCCCACTACACCATTTGTCACAACAACTTCTAATTACTAGGCACATCCATAATCCTCACATTTGATCTTTGTCTTTGACTACATGCAATTGTTAAATTGTACTCAACGAGACACTATGCGTAACAATTAAAATTTCAATCTATTCTACCTATCAATGGTAATGGTTTGGAAAAGGTACGTTTTAGCCTATAGTGATAATTAATTTGATATTTGCAACTTAATAATTCTTTAAATATAGACTATAGATATCACTTAGAAACTAGATTTTTATGGCATATAATGATTAAAAGTAATCAAAACAAAATAAAAATCTAAGATCAAATTATATATATATATATATATATATATATATATATATATATAACTTCATTTCCCCTATGTGAAGCTACAGAAACGTTTGGTGGCCGTATGCAAGTTTTTAAGGTATTTTACTTCATAACACAGTCAATTTGCTTTATATTTATTAAATAGATGGTAGGGCTCACAGCTGGATGTCCTGTGAAACAAGTCCACCCCATAAGATGAAATAGACTAAATATTAAAAGTGGCGACAATACAACATTAAGGACACTGGGGAGAAGATATTAGTTCATCAATGTAGAGAGCAATGAAGGATAATGGCTTCAGTGAAAAATAAGAAAATCTTACATTTAACATGATTTACAATAGCCAATTCAAATAAATATTGCCAACGTTGTTGCCACTCACATGGTGAAACTGGCAAAGCAATCATTAGGAAAGAATTCAACAGGTATACACCGTATCACTTCAAAGATTTTTCAAGGCTGATTAATTGATACCCTAATGAAAGGAACTACACTTGACTTGATAATCTTCAAGTACAAAATACGAGCGGTACTTACTATTCCCACTTCTTCACCAGCCATACTTACCTACCATCTGGGCTTTAAGTTATCAATTAGGTATGTTATTGTGAGTTGTTATTTTCACTGGAAGAGAATAGGTATTGGATATTGAGTTGGTTGTTGACACAGTAGCCACATATATTATATTCGGTTTATGCTCTTGTGGTACGTCAAATTTTCGCACACTGAATTTGCGAGCAATCAAATCTATTAATATGACTAAACCAAAACTATAATTTCAATAATAATGAATACCTTTAGCCATCCACCCGCAGGTCCCTCGTCCTATCTCTTGCAGTCCATTTATGTTTGCTTGTTTAAATTCCATGGTAGCGGTAATATGTGTGAATTTGACTTCAGCAAATACATCTTAAATTGAGTGCAAGAGTCAGCCCAAAATAATTATTGTTTCATAACGTAGAACATTAGTTGAAAGTTTTGCAAATGTTCTTGCTAGGAGAATGGGCTTAATCATAGAGGAAACTCCATAGTTAAGGGCGTAGGAGCTGGAGTAATATTGGGATGGGTGACCTCCTAGGAAGTTCTGGTGCTTCATCTCTATGTGCATCACCTAGATGCAATGAGTGCTAAGTGTTTCATTCATTCTCATGAGAGATGGGTTCTTGTAAACCACTACTCATGAAAAATAGGTCAACAAGTTTGGCTCAAAAAACTACAAAGTTTAATCCTGATAGCAATATCACAATCTTAAATCTACTGAAAGCACTATTTATGAGAAATCTTTATTGCTGGAATTAGGCTAGAATTTGGATTGTCAAATCCCCGAATTGACATTTTTGATGTTTGTGTTCAAAACATGAAACTTGAATAGGGATTTGTTAATTCCCATTTACCCCCAAAACTAGCATTTGAATCTTCCATCTAAATAAATGGAATTGGAAAATCAATTCCATTTCCACTTAAATGGGAATTGGAAGGAAAGAAAAATTTATAATATTTTGAAATCCATATGCAAACAACATTTTTCATCTTCTCATTATGAATTCTAGGTGAACCAAATGGTTCCAACCATATTCCAAAAACCATTTCCCAGATTTAAAACTGCCATAATCATCAAATATTAGGATTTGCTAATTCCGATGTTATTTAATTCCAACAACCAAACGAACCCTTTGTGCAGAATCATTATTTGGGTAAAAATAGGAGAAAAAAGAAAAAAGAATAGAGCAAAAGAACAAGTTGACTTTACAACAAGACACTCCATTGTTGATCATTCTACCACCCTTAGACAATTGATTGAAAAAATATAAAACACTTAAAGTGAGGAATTCTTTTGTTGCTTCGTAGATTTGAAAAACTTCTTTGGCCCAATGCCTTATACAAATCAGTTGACATAGATTCCTATCTTTCTTGGATGCACTACTACATCATCAACTTGCTGGGTAGTGTGGCCATGACCAACCAAGAGAAAAAGGAATTGAGTAGAAGCAATCTATTTTTAAATAAATTTCAATCTCTAAGCTATATAAACTCTTTTATTGAGCTCATGATCCACTTGTAGTTTGATTTGTTAAATTTGGAAATCTTTTCTTTAAATTCTTTTTGAATAACAAGGCTATAGACGTAAGACAATATCATTGATTTTGAGGTCAAAAGAAATGCAAAAAAATAGAGTAAAATAAAATTAGAAATAACATACTGTTATGAATGAATGCTTGGTAGTCATTCTGTAGCAATTGTTGTTTCATTCATGACTATGATTGTCATTCATGTCAACACAGTGATCTTCTCGATACTTGCAAAGAAGCAGATAGTGTTTTGATTAGCGCATGTGGTATATTGTAGTTAGAGCTATGTGATGTTGAGGTTATACTCTTTGATATGTTATATGTCTATGGTTAAGAGCACATACAGTAATTCATTGATTCATGGAAGTTATGATCATTTTGGTGGAAGCAGTGTTTAGGCAGTGTTCCTGAGTAGCGGTTTGTGGAAATTGGATGATATCTCCTAATCAGGATGGAATCTGATTTTGCATAGTTAAAGGGAAGTTGAAGACACATTGATAGTGATGTGGATGATAGTGCAGATTTTGAGGTCACACAAGGGAAGATTTATTGTATTTGGAAGCTGACAGTTTTATGTAATTTTGGTGTAGTGTGTGGAAACTTTTATTTTGTAATTGTATGCCGACTCATTTATAATTTTATTTGAGTGTGGTATAAAGGAAGGAATGTATTTTCTTGTTGGTATGGAACTGGAATATAGTTTTAGTGATGATGTGTGATGCAGTATGCATGAAGTGAAGAAAAGAGCTAAGTGTGAGCAAGGCTATCTATATCTATTTTGAAAGGCTAAGACAAGCAAACATTAAGTTTTAATCTAACATTATATCAATTCAAAACAAAAATATCTAAGCTAAGCCACCTCAGATAGAGCCTAAACAAGTCCACCCAAGCACTGTTTGATTTGCTCTTGCTTAGGGGATGTGGGTGTGCTCTTTAAGCACTTGGAGCATATTCTAATGCATACTAAGATGGATTGAGATTCATGAAAACTCCCAAAATGGCACAATATTGGGTAGAACACCCAAAATTGCCCCTAAGGCCTCAAGAACTCAAGAATGCTTTAATGGAGATTTAAGAAACAAATATGATTATACTAGACTGAATTTAATCCAAATGAAGTCTGAGATTATGCTAAGCTATGCAAAATAATGAAGCGAACTAAGTTAATTCATTATTGCTAAGCTATGGTGTGTTCTAAGAAAGCTTGAAAATGATCTAAATTAGAGTGATTATGCTAAATTAGAATGATAACAATGCTTGAAATAAAAGGTGAATGGGTATTTTGCTCTTGGAAATGAGGAGTATTTATAGGCTTTAGGAAGGAGGAATGAGTGGCCAAGATCAAAATCCTTAAGAGAGGCCAAGATCATTTCAAAGGGGAGCACATAGATTGTGCTAGTTCAGAGCCACCTCCTTGTTGACAAATGTCATAAGGGCATTGGGTTGAAAGATGGGAGGGATGTGCACAATTTGGGAAATGTGCGTAAGGTCAAAGGGTGTAAGAAAGGGGTGAGGGGCTTCTTAAATGCATCATAAATGCAAGAGGGATAAGGAGGCTTTAAATGCATTTAATGCCTGTAAGAGAAGTTTCTAAAATTTTTTTGACTTTGGGTTAAGCTTAGGAGTTGGCTAACCTCGATTAGGGAATGTGACAAGGTTAGGGGGGAATTAGGGTTAGGATTAGGATTAGGGGGACAAGGATAAGACTTTCTAGAAGAGTCTAAAACTTCCTTAGGATAAAAATAGATTTTAAGAAATAGATAAAGATTTATTTATTTCCATGGTTTAGGTTTTGAGAATATTTATTAAAATGAATTTAATAAACATGAGGATTAAATATTTAATCTTAATTAAATATTTTGAGTTGGGATTAGGGTTAGGAAATGATGAGATTAGCCTTTAATCGAAATTAAAGAAGGATTAGAAGATTCTGGAAGAGGTTAGTGGTCTTAAGGAAATTGGCCAAGTTTTGGGCAAAAAATAAATAAATTATTTATTTTGGGATTTTTGGTTAATTTATTAATTAAATAATTAATAAATTGGGGAATAATGTTTAAATAAGATTTAAACATTTTTGGGAGGGATTTCTTAATTAAGATAAAGGAATTTAATGACATAAAAATAAATAAATAAATTAAATAAATAATTAATTAATAAATGATGATGTCATCAGGTATTTTTCAAAAAATAAAAATACTTTATTTTCTAAAGAATTTTTAGGTGTCTACATTTTGCCCCTCTTTGATGCAATGCCGCAAGTGGTATGGTGTCAAAGACAAGAAAATAAGATGCCCAAGGCTAGAATTTAGAGGAATGATGGGTTGTGCCCCCTCGAGAAAATAATGCAAGGAGTAAACGTTGTGAAATTTTCTCGAAAGGAAACAGAGAAGGAAGAACCTAGGAAGAAGGGGAGATAAATAACCAAGCTTCCAAGAGCAAAGATGGGTGAATGCAAGATGAGATAAAATGCAAAATGCAGGATGCAGCTATATGAGGATGCAAGATTAATCTATATGATGCAAGATGTAGGGGATTTTGGGAGCTCCAAGGGCAAATGTGGAGAGCACAACCTAGTTTAATATAGCAATGCTAGAGACCTGCCAAGGATACTGAGATCACAAGGCCTTGTCACCAACATTGCATAGGACTGACGCTAAAAAGACACACAGGGTGCCCCAGCATCACACATGAAATCCTAGGGAGGCATGGGGGAAACGATGCTGAAGAAACCACAAACACATGACTGACTCACAGGAAGAAGCAAAAAAGAAAAAGACTTTGCCCCAGATTATCCTCATTCATAGCGCACCATTATATAGAGGATCATGGCGACTTTGAGTAGAGAACAACAAGAAGCCATAAAAGATTAACAAGATCCAAAGGACAAAATCTAAGACCAAAATGAGAACTCCAAAAGGACATCCTTTGCCAAGGAGAGAGATTTGATGTGATGGTGGGAAGATTGGTCTGAACGTGTGGAAGGATGCATCGACATGGACCGGTGTGCTTGGTGAAAGATTAGGTCTGACAGGAGGAAGGATACATCCTCAAGGACCCGCTGATTGATGAGACAAAGAGTGTTGTTGGTTGCTGGGCAAATGATGAAGTCAAAGAATAATCACTGGGATCAAGAATAGTCAACAAGTGATGTTGCTAAAGTACAAGGCTGGGTAGGACAAGGTGTTCTGATCAAATGCTGCGGTAGGACTGACAAGGAATATGTACAACAAAAAGGGATGATATGTACAATGGACGGGAAAAGATATACAATAGATATGGATAGAAGCACAAGATTGGGGATAGGAAGGACCATGCTATACAAGATATGGTATAGGATATACAGGAGATGATACAAGATATGGTACAAGATAGGGTACAAGATATGTGCAAGTGGGATTGCGAATTTGCTTGAGGATTATGAAAAAGAAAGCGGGGGGATGGTGGATGGGGATGGGGATGGGAGAAAAAAGACTGAGATGGTGGGATGGGAGTTTGATAGATAATGACTCGGTCCACTATGTATAGTGCTTGTTTGCTAGGTTTTCACCAACATACTTGTCCAAGGTGCTTGAATTGCCAAGTTTTCACCATTGGACGATTATTTTCTTTTCTTTTTTCTATTTTTTGATGATTTTTTTTTTTTTGTATTTTTTTTGCTTTTTCTAATTTTTATGGATTTTTTGAATATGTAGGATCTGGTTCAGGCATAGAAACTCTTCAGATGTATGATGTTGATTGGGTCATTCAAAGGCTCACCTTCTGGTGTAGATAACTAATAAGCTCCGGAGCCGAAGCATGCTGTGACAACATAGGGGCCCAACCAAGTAGGCTCAAACTTGCCTTTCTTTTCTCTGTTTTCTTGGACCTTCTGATTTTCTTTGAGGACCATGTCACCAACCTAGAACTATCTAGGATGGACCTTATTATAGCTCATTTTGAGTCAATTTTGGTATGCAACTAGGTGATCATATGCTTGCTGTCGCTTTTCATCTAACAGGTCTAGCTGTGTGAGATAGGCCACATGATAGTCTTCATCAGTGGTGTAGTTCTTCATGGAGACTCATAATGATGGGAGCTCGACTTCGATCGACAGAACGGCTTTGGCACCATATACAAGGGAATATGGGGCGGTGCTTGTGGGAGTGCGATAAGAAGTGCGATAGGCCCAAAGGGCGGGATTGATTTGGAGGTGCCAGTCACAACTATAATAATTGACAACCTTCTTGAGGATTTTCAAGATAGTTTTGTTGGTTGGCTCAGCTTGGCCATTTCCTTGAGGTAAATATGGACTAGAGAAATAGTGATGGATGTGGATTCTAGCACATAGATCATCCACATGCTAGTTTTCAAAAGGTGTGCCATGGTCTGTGAAAATGGTAGATGGTATGCCAAAGCGAAAAATGATGTGGTAAAGGATGAACTTAGATATTTGGATGTTAGTAGTTAGGGTGAGTGGAATCACTTCAACCCATTTGGTGAAGTACTCTGTGGTAGTTATTATGTACTTGTGTCTATTTGAGGAGAGGGGAGTGATTAAGCTGGAAAGGGCAAAGCCCCAACATGAAAATGGCCAAGGTGGCGCAATGGGCTGCAAGTCTTGTGCTAGTGCATGAATCAAATTTGCATGCTGCTGACATGGTAAACATTTTCTGACAAAATCACAAGCATCATGTTCCATGGTTGGCCAATAATACCCAACTTGAAGCAACTGCTTAGCTAGATCCATGCCACTCATGTGGGCACTGCAAATTTTAGCGTGGACCTTTTGTAAAGCTAGGATGACCTCATTTGAATCTAAACACCTAGAGAGGATATTGTGATACCCTCGATGATAAAGGGTGTTGGCTACAAGAGTGTAGTGGGAAGCTCTACGAATAAGGTTTTGGCATTGGTTATTGGTGAGATGGGTAGATATGATACCATTCTTTAGATATGCATGGATGTCATGGTACCACGGGGACTGAGGACCAACCAAGACACACACCATTTCTACATCAGCGTTCTCGTAAGCTGGCGTATGTAGCTGCTTGACTAGAAATTCATACTGTGATGCATCGCGTGGGATTTCTAACAAGGATCCGATGGTTGCCATTGTGTCAGCTACTTTGTTTTGAAGTCTTGGTATCTGTGTGAACTGTAGATTTAGGAAATGCTCTTTCAGTCTATCTACCAGCTCTTTTTAGGGTAGCAACTTATCGTCCTTTGTTTGATACTCATCAAGGACTTGTTTGATAATTAGCTGTGAATCTCCAAACACTTGCAGTTCTATGATATTCCATTGAATAGCTATTTTGAGACCTGAGATGAGTGCCTCATATTCTGCAATATTGTTGGTACATGGGAATCCCAATTTGAATGATTTGGGAATGTAGTCACCTTGAGGTGTGACGAATAGGATTCCTGCCCCTGATCCATGTGATGTGTAGGAGCCATCAAAGTATAGTTTCCTCATGGGTTGTTCTTTGATCATACATAAGTGTTCATCAGGGAATTCCATGATTAGTGGATAAGCATCCACTAGTGGTGCTTCTGCTAGCTGATCTGCAATGACTTTCCCTTTGATTTATTTCCGATCTATGTACTGGATGTCAAACTCGCTGAGTAACATGACCCATTTTTCCATACAACCTGTGAGAGTTGTCCTTGATAGTAGATATTTGAGGGGGTCCACCTTTGAAATGAGCCTGATTGTGTGACTAAGCATGTAATGTCTAAGCTTTTGAGTGGCAAAAACCATTGCAAGGCATTCTTTTTCCATGGGTGAGTAATTAAGCTCATAGCCGACAAGAGTTCAACTAATGTAGTAGATGGCTCTCTCTTTGTTTTCATCATCACGCTGAGCTAGGAGTGCCCCCAGTGCTGTAGTGGTTGCCAAGATGTAGAGTATGAGAGGGCATCCTGGAACTGGTGGTACTAGGATTGGAGAATTGGCTAGATACTCCTTGAGCTTATCAAAGCTTCTCTGACATATGGGATCCCATTTGAAGCTTGTGTCTTTGCATAAGAGATGCATTAAAGGTTGGCACTTGTCTGCTAGTTGAGAAATGAACCGACGCACTGATTGAAGCTTTCCCTGTAGGCTTCTGAGTTGTTTGAGTGTTCTTGGTGGAGGCATTTTTGTTATTGCTTTGACCTTTTTAGGGTCAACCTCTATGCCTCATCATGATACTATGAAACCTAGGAGCTTTCCAGATGTAACACCAAAGACACATTTATTTGGATTGATCTTTAACCCATAGTGCTGCAGGAAATCAAACACACTCTCAAGAATGTCAAGGTGTTCATGGCATGTCTTTGATTTTGCAAGAATATCATCCACATAGTCTTCTAAAATCTTGTGGATCATGTCATGGAAGATTTCTGTCATCACTCTTTGATATGTGGCTCCTGCATTCTTTAGCCCAAATGACATCATGTTGTAGCAGAAGGTACCCCATGGAGTTGTGAATGCTATTTTATGTTGATCTAATTCTACTATATGAATCTGGTTGTAGCCTGAAAAGCCATCCAATAGTGACAGCATTTCATGACCTACTATAAGATCTACAATCATGTCTATATTTGGTAGCGGGAAATTATCTTTAGGACATGCCTTGTTCAGGTCCCTAAAATCTGTGCATATTCTGATGTCACTTGAAGGCTTTGTGATAGGCACCATGTTAGAGATCCAATCAGAGTAATCTATAGCTCTGATAATCTTGGCTTGGAGGAGTTTTTCAAGCTCTGCTTTGACAAATAAGGTGACCTTTGGATGCATTTTTCTCAGCTTCTACTTTACTGGCTTGACATTAGGATCCACTGCTAGATGATGGATGACAAGATTAGGATCAAGTCCAGGCATGTGTGCATATGACCATGCAAATTTTATAATTGATTCTCTAAAGAGCACAATCAAAGCCATTTCTTCACCTTCTGTCATGTTGGCTACAATGTAGGTGATCCTCGAACATTCCTATGTACCCAAGTTGACTGGCTTAGTTTCTTCTATGATGATAAGTGAATGTTCTGGTCTGTAATCCTGGATGGGAGGAAGAGGCAAGTCTTCATCTTCTAGCACTTGAATAGCCAAGTTTTCACTAGAAGATACGCTCTTTATTTTTACTTTTTTGGAATCAAAATGTGCCCCATAAGGGTTTTCACATAAAGACTCATGTTTTACTTTTTCTATTTCTCTTTTGCAGCTAAAGCTTGCCTCCTCCCCAAAGTATCCTTCTGGGTCAAGCTTACAGATGTGAGTTGACTCTGATTTGTGAACTGATTATGGGCCTGATGCCCCCATGAACTCTAGGAGTGCTTCCGTGCTCTGGAACTCATCGATGTGTGTGATGCTTGGTTGGTCCCAATCTATGAGTTGAGGGTGAATGAGGGGAAGTTCTATGAGATTGATGGCAAGTTGTTGAAGGATAGAAGTCCCTAGGAGGGTTTCATCATCAAAGATATCATCATAGGATTTGATTTCTTTCTCTTTAGGGATGTCTTCGATCTCTACGAGGTCATCTTAGCTATTTAAGAGGGGAACACTAGTCATGTTGGTGCCCCCAGTTGCGGTATTGGGCCCTTGTATATGCAGGTGAGGGGTATTAAAGCCAAGACCCTGATGCTCAAGATTCTTTGATGCTGTGATGGGATATTAGCTACCACCTTCTTGTGGTCCTAGACCACTGCCTTGATAGTTCCATTGTTCAGTGGTATACTTATGTTGTTTCGGATATTTATCTTTGAAATAGCCAAGAAGTTGAGTGTCAAGTGGTGGGGGATCTTTGTACAACCACCTATTGATGTTAGGATCCATCTCTTGACTATTTATGTTGTCATGGGATTCAAAAGTCATAGATCTGATTCTCTTGATTTCATGAAGCTCTTCAATAGACCTGCTTTGGTGACTCAAGCGCCCTTGGGTATGTGGATCAAGCAGGAGGGCCCCTATGGAAAATGCATCATGTAGGCTATATTCACCATAACCCTGGTTATTGATCTTGACGAAAGAGAGGGTGGAGGTGAGAATGGTTTCTGGATCACAATGGGATCGGGACGAGTTGGCAATAGAAGTACCAATGTCAATTCTAGGACAATGAGTGGAGTGAGGGAATGATGCTTCCAATGCACGACAGTATGTGAAGGGTTGGGGATCAGCATGGATGGTAACCTCAGTGCCTTGATGCAAAAATTTGATCCATTGATGGTATGTAGATGGTATAGCCTTGATGGAATGAATCCATGGTCAGCCTAGGAGGATATTGAGTGGTAGGTGAAGATCAACAACATGACAAATGGTATCTTGTGTTGCTGGGCCTAGCTGAATAGGAAAAGTAATGGTACCTTCAGAGGTATGCTCCAAGTTGTCATAGGCTTTGATAGTGATTACTTCATGTGCTATATTGGCCTGTGTGAACCCAATCTGCTGAATGAATTTCAAAGTACACAAGTTCAAGGCTGAGCCATTATCTATTAAGACCCATTTGATGGCAAAGTCTCTAACCATGATGATGATGTGGAGAGGGAGAGTATGGTCAGGTGCAACACCTAGCATGTCAGATGTTTTCAAGGATAAAGCATAGGCTATGGATAGATGTCCCACAAGGGTCACAAACTGGGTGGTGTTAATGTCTATGGGGACATGTCCTTCTTTGAGAGCTCAATGAAGGATCTCCTGATGGAGAGGTGAAGTACAGAGAAGGTCCAAGATGGATATTTGGGCTGGTGTGTTCCCAAGATGTTCTATGAGGTTATACTATGCATTGTGTGCATTGTGTACTGGCCTCAGACGGGCACTAGCAACAGCGATCTGACCTCTGCGGGTAGTAACAACACATTGACGATCCGCTCCTTTGACATGGATGGCATTGACTGTGGGCCAAAAAATTTATCATAATTGATGTAGGTAGTAGTGTGATCTTCTTGCTTGCCTTTGCCATGATTCTAGGGATGATTGGTATTAGCTTGGTTCTTCCCAGCATTGTGTTGTGGGAACACATTTTGATATATTTGTAAATTGGCATTTGGCAAGGCTTGAGCGGGTGTCGCTTTTTGATCAATGAGATCTTGGATATAGTTTTTGAGTCTCATACACTTCAAAGTAGTGTGTCTTTTGACATGATGATAATCACAGTATTTGTGATCTTTGTACCAATCAGGCTTGGGAGTGGTATCATCAACTGGCTAGATTGGTGGAAACGTGATCAAGTTGGCCTTGGCCATTCAGTGAAAGATAACATCCAGAGGTTCACCCAGTGGTGTGAAGGTCTTCCTTGGATTGTTCTAAGATCTGGGCTTGTGTTTTTTGGGACCAACATTAATGGCATTGACCTAATTGTTTGGATTACTTTGATAAGCTTGATGGGCTTGCTGCTGATAATTCTGCTGATTATTCTGAGAATGATATTGTTGTGTGGGTTGCTGATGGACTTGAGGAGGTTGTTGATAGATGGGCGCTTGTTGTTGTTGGTATGTAGGAGTTGATGGAGGATTAGCCATGACAAATTGAACATGCTTGGTATCAGTGGCTCCATCAGTAACAACGTTCTTGTTACAATTCCAGTAACGGGATTTATCATTGCTAGGTTTTTGGGCATCACTTTTGAAGTGTTAGATCATGCCTTCATCTAGGAGGGCCTTTTCAATACCTATCCCCTTGCTCTTGATATCTTGATAGGTTTGGAGAAAATTCATCCTCATGAAGTGGGACAGCTTAGGATGTAGATTATCAATAAAGATTTTGGTCAAATGTTTTTTCAGGTGGCTGGTATGATAACCTGGTGGTAAGGTTCTGCCATCGTTGCAAGTATTCTGCTAGGCTTTCTCCTTCTTTCTATTTTGAGTTGTAGAGATCTAACAAGGTCAACTCATTCTCAACATTGTGGGCATAGTGGGCAATGAACTTCTCAGAAAGTTCAGCAAAGGTTGTGATAGTCCCACATGGTATTTTGTAGAACCATTCAACAAAAGTTCCTCGCAAGCTTTTGGGGAATAGTCATAAGAGATAGTTATCATTGTAAGCTACTTCTTAGAGTGCCATAGAGAATTCTTTAATATGGTTGATTGGATCTCCTTTTCCCTCATATTTATCAAATTTAGGTGTCTCAAAGTGCTTCGGGAAAGTTATAGTGGCAATGGATCGATCAAACAGATAAGGACACACCTCCTCAAACTTGTAGGTTTTGCTATTAGTACCAATTTGAAGCTCCTTAAGAGCATTGTTCATGGCTTACCACTTGGCATTGATTGGTGTTTGAGTGGGTACTCCCATTTGAGGTGGGTATTACGGAGTGGGATATGAAGATGGCCCAGCAAGATAGGTAGATTGGAGTGAATTTTGGAGTGATGTTTGCTGGGGATATTGTTGATGTAGCATAGGGGGATATTGTAATGGAGGATACAGGACTACTTTCTGGTGTTGTGGGATGACAGGGACTTTCTACTATAACTGATAGGAGGAAATTTGTTGCTGTTGGGGAATGATAGGGGTTTGTTGCTATGACTGGAAGTATGGTTACTATGGGGGTGGTTGGTGGAATGGTGTAGCTTGTTGATAAGATGGTCTTTGCTAAACTTGGCTCTGTGGTTGACCGATATAGGTCGAGTGCATTCCTACATTGCTTAAGGGTGGAACTAATGTAGGGAAGCTTGAAGCAAAGGGTGGCTAGGCAAGATGACTTGTGAAATGGGAGGAACTTTGCTGCTGAGGTGGAGGAACTTGCTGAAAAGAACTAGGTGTTGGGAATCGATAGCTTGTGAAGGATGAAGTTGGTGGAGGTTGAGATGGTTGCTATTGTGCTGTTTGTGAGAAGGTGGCTTGTTGGTTTGCAAACACGGATGTAGGAGAGTGAGTTGGTATTCCAATGGCTTTCATGTCTTCTTGAGTGAGACCCCAACAAGAACTAGTGTGAGGTGGGAATTGTGCTGCAGCAGATGCCTAGAAGGAAGATGTAATGGGAGTTTGGGATATGAATGGTGGATCGGAAAAACCCATCGAAGGCATCCCTGTGGTGAAGGAATTTTTCTAGGCTTGTGCCTAGGTAGATGCTTGCTGGGGGGAGAATGAAGAGGATGCTTGTGTTCCCTATGAAAAAGGTGATGTGGAAGTTTGTTGATTTTGACAAGGGAATGATTGCACTACCCACAGAGTAGATGATGTAGAGGTTTGCTGGGTGAAAGAGGGAAATGATTGTGTTGACCCCTGAAATAATGGTGTGGATGCTAAAGCTTGGGGATTGAAAGGAAAAGATGATTGCGTCCCTCTTGGCACAAAAGGTGTGGATGTGGAAGCTTGTGAAGTGAAGGGGAAGGATGATTGCATCCCTCCCAGAGTGAAAGGTGTTTCTTGGCCTATGGAAGATGGTGGAACTACTTGTGTAAAGGTTTGTGTGAGAGGTGGGAGTTGATTTTGTGACAAGCATTGGATTTGTGCAAGAGCTTGGGCAGCCATGGTGGTTGATGAAGTACCTGTGATAGGGAATGGAGTAGATGGTGTTACAACACGTGTTACAGGATTTGGAAAGCTTCCTTGAGGAAGAAGGGGAATGGCAGAGGTTTCTTGTGATGTTTGCAAGGTTGGATTAAGGAATGGTTGGATGAATGGAGAGTATACTTGTGCTAGGATTTGGATAGTACTGTAACACCCATTACTTTATACTTAAAGATAAAAGATGATACTAAAGAAGATACAACCATAAACAAAACCATATAGAACCATAGTAAAAAAAAATAATTTAATTACAAACTGAACATATAAATATAAAAACTACTTCTAAGAGCTTTATAGTTTTCAACTGAATTACATCAGAGTAATAAGAATACTCTTTATTCAAAGACTTGGTCTCAAAACAAAATTTCCTTCTTAACCAATACTTTACATTCTACGAATAGTTCTGATAACTAAAAACCAAGAAATGATCTATTTCGCATAAATCTTAACAACTGCTATCCACTGTCCCATACTCATTGATTTATCCATCTAAAAACCTGAAAATCAAAATGAACACAAACGCAAATAGCAAACAGGGCTCAGTCACAATGATAAAGAAAATGAATCATCTCCAAATATCTGCAACCATAAAAGTCAGTATAACATTTATGCAAATTTAAATACAGATGTAATTGGAAAACCTAAATAACATAATTCCATTCTTTTACACCAAAATCATCAAGCACTATATTTGTTTCTAACAGAAATAAACTCGCAAAGAAAATGACAAAGTAATGATCCAATAGTTCATGGGTGTCCACATAAGGACCTACGCTATGTATCCGTAAGGAAACCTCGTAGAAATCCATTATGTCTAATGAAACCATAATGTTTTATCTTGTTAATTGAAACCCATAACCCTTGAATTTATAATTATCACTTAATTAAACAACTGACAGAAATTCTTTCCCATAAAGATATAGACTAGTGTCAGTCACAATTGATAGAAATTCTATCATCACAAGGTACTAGACTAGTGTCAGCCCCCAATTCTAAGGATCATACTTGCATTATCTCAAAAACACTTGATCTAGCAATTAATGAAAGCAGTGAAATGAACTACATTACACAATTTCACTAACACTTCGTTTCTATTGCATCAATTTACAAAATTGAAACAACAATCAGAGATCCATTATAAAACCATGTTTCCATATTCCTTAACGTACATTCATAAACATAATGTTTCTCAAAAGATGAAAAGATCACAATTCTTTCTCCATCACAAATCCAAAATAATAATAATCTCCACATTAACTTAACATTAAATCTGAAACTGTACAATAAAATGTCCATATCAAATTCATGATTCCATTGAATAGAAAAGAACTAACATAATCATATATCAACTGAATCAACACAACACCCATCACTTTTAACGAACATACAAGCTTGCCATAATCGATTTATTATAAACTAATTGGCCATACATCCTACTCTATTAATTACAAGTTTATACCTTTATATACATGTTGGCGTATGTACATGTATACACCACGGCTTGTGTATAAATATACATATCCCAGCAGGTATATATATATGTATATATATATAATTATATAAGCTTGTAATTAATAGTTCAGAATGACAATCATAGCATCTATTATATACATGTTGGTGTATGTACATGTATACACCACGCCTTGTGTATACATATACATATTCCAGCAGGTATATATATATATATATATATATATATATATATATATATATATATATATATATATATATATATATATATATATATATATATATATATATATATATATATATATATATATATATATATATATATATATATATATATATATATATATATCTAATAGCATAAACTTGAAATTAAAAGTTTAAGTCCATAAATATGCAATAGAAAAACCATACTAATCATCTTAGTTCTGTCACAGAATACATCTACCTTGATATACTACTAAATCTGCCGAATACATAAAATAATGACAGAATAATAATAATAACCGACTTCTACCTCTAAACAAAATACCAAAGTGGTTTTCCTTACTGTCTAAACAAGATAGTAATTGACTTTCCTATAAATTCCTAACATTTCCTAATGTCGTTACAACTATATTACACACTGGTGACAATTTCTGAAGATACATAAAGCTTGCAATCAAGTTTTGGTATAACCAAAGATATCCACATTCCTCTATTGACTGATACATACAGTGACAAACACCCATTTGACAAAACATCGACACCAGATAACTAAAGGAGTACACCCAAAAATACTTTATTCCACACCTATGTTGCGAGTGTGTAAATACACAATACGACAGGTAACAGATAACACTTTGAATTACCACTAATCCCTATTCCACAATACAGCTCAAAAGAAAACATTGATACCAGATTCGGTTTAAAACAGTGGTTGAAAAACCTGATTTCACTTTATAACCAAGACTCTCACATAATGAAAACCTTTTTGTTGCTACAGAGTTCCTAACAACAAGAACAATGAGAGAATACCCTTAAAGAAGTTTTTAAACAAACACTCATCCTGTATTCCAAACTGGTTCTCATTCCCAATTAACTCCCTTTATACTGACCAAAGATAAAGTATACATCAACACCAAAACACACTAGGAAATAACCATATAACATCTGCAATAACTATATCCCATAGTTCGGCACAAACTTAACTAAAACACTGCCAAATCCATACTCAGAATAGAGAAAAGCCCTCAACACATTATGCTCGAAAACAGCATATTAAAAACATGTATTTCGAATTCTTCTACTAAACATAACCACCATAAACTAAATAAACTACTCAATCCAACCAAGAAGAAACACCGGTTGATGACCGAAACTCACAGAGTTTTTAATCGCAAACCTCACATTCATCGACTAGCAAACAGTAGTATTCAACATTCTATTAATTCATTTGCAGAACATAAAATTGAAATAGAGGATAAGGTGAGAGAATGCCCCTGCCTGGTATTCATGTGGGGAGATATCCAAAACCGAAATGCCAAAGCTAGCCCCTGCCTGGTGAGCTTCACAGATTGCCAAAGTGTCGTGCAAGAGAGCCCAAAATGCAGAGATAACAGTATGAAACACCCAACTTCCTAAATGACCATGAACAGAAGGGTTTAACTTGCCATGAAAACCCCTTTCCATTCCAAGCCACTTATCATGTAAGATACAACAGTAACATGGGTCCATAACCAACTGTTTACCCAAATTGTCGCAGCATAACATGGTGAAAAATGGAGTCATAAACCAACTGCAACTCCTTAACCAGAGCTAATGGTGGACTTCAAACACAACAATGAATTTCATCGATAAGTTCATTCAATGCGAACTTATCTCTTGCAGTAAACACAACACATTCCTACCAAATGTCCATCAAAGTACAATTCCCATAACTCAAAAATAGCTTAAACCCCACTAACACCTCAATGCGATGATAGTGCATTAAAACCCTGTCGATAAGTCATGTCTTCGAGCCGAATCATTATAATAAGACTTAGGGATAGATTAATACACATCTATGTTTAATAACATTAGTCGATTTTAGGTTAAGAAAACTATCTTAAGCATCAAAGGTAATAGTGCATAGCAATGCAAAATTACTAACACTTCATCAAACTAACCTCCTACTAACATACAAAATAGGATATACTAACTTAGATAATTCATATAGTTTTAGTAAAAGATAAACAACACAATTACTTAAACAATTGCTCATAATTATATGTATAAAAATACATATATACAAGTTTATTTATTTTGAATTCAGAATTTGATTAACATTAAATAACAATAATCTCTATAAACTGTCTATTATCATCAAGATACAATTAACCATAATAATAATAATGAACCAATAATCTGACAATTGACTAACCATTTAAATTGTACTATTTTCATAATCAAACCAATATTCAAAAGTTAGTCTAAATCAATTTTGACATCAGAATAACTCATTAAGCTATAGAAATAGACATAATTCTCTGAGTGTCTGGCAGAATTACAGAGATAAACATATTTAATCCAAATAACAAAGTTCAAATGAACGTAGTCAGAGTTCAAACTCATAGAAGTCTAACATAACATAACATAACATAGAGAAGTAAAGCCTGAAACTGTCAAGGGCATGACACCCTTCCCCACCAGACTAGGCTTACTCCTGGAAGCCTGTAAACAAATGAGGATGTGCAACTCTCATAGCCCCTATATCTTCCCAAGTTGCAAAAGCTACATCATCAAGATCCCATAAAACTTCATACTTCAGACACATTGGTTGGAGTTGGCCACTCTACAATTGCCCTGATCTTAGCAGAATCAACATCTATTCCATCTCTTGTAATAATGTGACCCAAATAACTTATTTCAGTTTTGAAAAATTCACATTTTTTAGGATTGGCATATAGCTTGTTCCTGCGGAGACATTCAAAAACTTGCCTCAAATGATGCTCATGCTCCTCCAAGGAGTTAGAATATACCAAAATGTCATCAAGGAACACTACCACAAACTTATCTAAGAAAATCTTGAATACTCCCTGCATCAAACTCATGAATACTGATGGTGCATTAGTCAACCCAAATGGCACTACCATGAATTCATAATGCCCATACCTTGTGCGAAAAGCTGTTTTATGAATGTCAGCTTCTTGAATCCTTAACTGATGGTATCCAGATTTGAGATCAATCTTGGAAAACACCTTGGCTCCCTTCACTTGATCAAACAAATCATCGATGCAAGGCAAAGGATATCTATTTTTGATAGTAGCTTTGTTCAGTTGTCTATAGTCGATACAAAGCCTCAAAGATCCATCCTTCTTCTTGACAAAGATAACAGGTGCTCCCCAAGGTGAAACACTAGGTCTAATAAGTCCCTTCTCAAGGAGTTCTTCAAGTTGAACCTTGAGTTCCACTAATTCTTGAGCGGTCATACGGTATGGAGTCTTGGAAATCAGTTCGGTTCCCGGCAAAAGATCAATCCTAAAATCAATTTCTCTTTTAGGTGGGATTCTTGGACTCTCCGTAATAAATACATCTAAGAATTCCTTTAAAATTGGATGATCTAAGCTAGTGTTCCACGTAACTGGTTCATCAAAATCATTGATAGAAATAGCAAACAATTTGCATCCCTTTTGAAAACATCTCCGAAGTTGCTTGGCAGAAATAGTTCTGACTGACATAGGCCTTTTAACACCTGAAATAATCTTGATGGTTCTATAATCATTGATACACCTAACGATCTTCTCTCTACAATCAATGACAGCTTGGTGTTGATCTAACCAATCCATACCCAGAATAATGTAATAAGAACCTAAAGGAATAACCCTAAGGTTAACTGTAGTAGTAAAAGCCTTAAATTGAACCTTACAATTTTCAGCTATAAACCCCGATTCAACCTTTGTCCCTGATGCTAACTCAACTTGCCATGCCAATTCAGCTTTACTCACAAGAATTCCACATTGCTTAACCAAATTGGAAGAAATAAAAGAGCCAGTGGCACCAGAGTCAAATAAAATAGAGATCTTCTTACCTTGGTAATTACCTCTAGCTTCAATCACAGTGTTCTGATGGTCTGCTTGTTTTTGATCCACAGTAGCAAAGATGTGATGATTCCTTCCAGAATCACCAACAGCAGCCTCAGAACCTGTGGCTTTAGACCTGACCTGACTATTGCCTCGAAGGGGACAATTCCATTGCAAATGCCCCAATTGCCCACATTGCCAACATTCTGCTCCTCTCTTGGTACTTTTATCCTATGATGAGTTCACTGGAGGTGATGCATAACTCTGTTGTACACTTTGAGTTGGTTTAAAGGACATAGGTTGCTCAGGAACCTTGAAACTCTTGTTTGATTTGGAAAAATTTTCAAACTTCCTCTTCTGAAATTTACCACTCGATCCACTAGAAACTGCCTTGAAATTGTCCTGATAAGGTTTCTGATTCTTCCCACTGCTTTGAGCTGGTGGATTCACTGATCCTTTGACTGAAAATCCTGACTTCAATTCTGTGAGCTTGGCTTGGTCAACAGCTTCTTTCACTGTCTTAGGTTTGAAAGTTCTCACTTCTTCTCCAATTTTAGGGTTCAAACCCCTAATGAAGTGTTGTACCAAAGGCTTATCATTCTCTAACCAACCAGAATATTTCTTCAGTTGGAAAAACCTCCTCTCATACATTTCCACTATTGAGTTGCCTTGAGAAATGCTGAAGAATTCTTCAGATCTAGTTTGCTACCAATAATCCGACATGAATCTCTCACGGAATCTTTCTATGAAAAGCTCCCATGTAACCTGAGAGATAAGAATTCCAAGTTGCTCTAGTTCCATATTCCACCATATGGAAGCAAAGGATCTTAGCTGCATTACGATCCAATGAACCTTCACATTACTGTGATAATCATGGAGAATAAAACACCTTTCAATGTTCAAGAGCCATGCTTCAGCTTCAGCACCACCCTCTGTTCCATTGAAATATGGTCCTTTGAGCTTAGAAAGGTCTTTTAATTGAGTCCTGATAATAGGATCTTCTGCTATTGGGACTCGTATAACATGAGCATTTGCTACACCATCTGGAACATTGTTCCTAGCTTCAATGTTATCCAACCTATCAAGGATCCGTTGCAGAACTTCAACCTGAGGTACCTCTTGATCTTCCTGATCCATTCCTATTAAAGGATCAACTTGTTCATCACCAAGTATTCCTTGGTGACCTCATCCTCTACCTTGGCCACGACCATGACCACATCGTCCACCCCTACCTCTACCTAAATCGGCATCAACTGGGTCACCACATCTTTGTGCTCCTCGTGTAATAGGAGGCATGCTTGAAATCCTATAGAAAAGTTCAATAAAATCACTAACGAAAGCATAATGATAAAACCCTTCTTTTTTTTTAAACCCTCAAGCCCTGAGTGTTTAAACTTAGGCTCTGATACCAAATGTAACACCCATTACTTTATACTTAAAGATAAAAGATGATACTAAAGAAGATACAACCATAAACAAAACCATATAGAACCATAGTAAAAAAAAAAAATTTAATTACAAACTGAACATATAAATATAACAACTACTTCTAAGAGCTTTATAGTTTTCAACTGAATTACATCAGAGTAATAAGAATACTCTTTATTCAAAGACTTGGTCTCAAAACAAAATTTCCTTCTTAACCAATCCTTTACATTCTACGAATAGTTCTGATAACTAAAAACCAAGAAGTGATTTGTTTCCCATAAATCTTAACAACTACTATCCACTGTCCCATACTCATTGATTTATCCATCTAAAAACCTGAAAATCAAAATGAACACAAACACAAATAGAAAACAGGGCTCAGTCACAATGATAAAGAAAATGAATCATCTCCAAATATCTGCAACCATAAAAGTCAGTATAACATTTATGCAGATTTAAATACAGATGTAACTGGAAAAACTAAATAACATAATTCCATTCTTTTACACCAAAATCATCAAGCACTATATTTGTTTCTAATAGAAATAAACTCGCAAAGAAAATGACAAAGTAATGATCCAATAGTTCATGGGTGTCCACATAAGGACCTACGCTATATATCCGTAAGGAAACCTCGTAGAAATCCATTATGTCTGATGAAACCATAATGTTTTATCTTGTTAATTGAAACCCATAACCCTTGAATTTATAATTATCACTTAATTAAACAACTGACAGAAATTCTTTCCCATAAAGATATAGACTAGTGTCAGTCACAATTGACAGAAATTCTATCATCACAAGGTACCAGACTAGTGTCAGCCCCCAATTCTAAGGATCATACTTGCATTATCTCAAAAACACTTGATCTAGCAATTAATGAAAGCAGTGAAATGAACTACATTACACAATTTCACTAACACTCCATTTCTATTGCATCAATTTACAAAATTGAAATAGCAATCAGAGATCCATTATAAAACCATGTTTCCATATTCCTTAACATACATTCATAAACATGATGTTTCTCAAAAGATGAAAAGATCACAATTCTTTCTCCATCACAAATCCAAAATAATAATAATCTCCACATTAACTTAACATTAAATCTGAAACTGTACAATAAAATGTCCATATCGAATTCATGATTCCATTGAATAGAAAAGAACTAACATAATCATATATCAACTGAATCAACACAACACCCATCGCTTTTAACGAACATACAAGCTTGCCATAACCGATTTATTATAAACTAATTGGCCATACATCCTGCTCTATTAATTACAAGTTTATACCTTTATATACATGTTGGCATATGTACATGTATACACCACGGCTTGTGTATACATATACATATCCCAGAAGGTATATATATATGTATATATATAATTATATAAGCTTGTAATTAATAGTTCAGAATGACAATCATAGCATCTATTATATACATGTTGGTGTATGTACATGTATACACCATGGCTTGTGTATACATATACATATTCCAGCAGGTATATATATATATATATATATATATATATATATATATATATATATATATATATATATATATATATATATATATATATATATATATATATATATATATATATATATATATATATATATATATATATATATATATATATATATATATATATATATATATATATATATATATATATATATATATATATATATATATATATATAATAGCATAAACTTGAAATTAATAGTTTAAGTCCATAAATATGCAATAGAAAAACCATACTAATCATCTCAGTTCTGTCACAGAATACATCTACCTTGATATACTACTAAATCTGCCGAATACATAAAATAATGACAGAATAATAATAATAACCGACTTCTACCTCTAAACAAAATACCAAAGTGGTTTTCCTTACTGTCTGAACAAGATAGTAATTGACTTTCCTATAAATTCCTAACATTTCCTAATGTTGTTACAACTATATTACACACTGGTGACAATTTCTGAAGATACATAAAGCTCGCAATCAAGTTTTGGTATAACCAAAGATATCCACATTCCTCTATTGACTGATACATACAGTGACAAACACCCATTTTACAAAACATCGACACTAGATAACTAAAGGAGTACACCCAAAAATACTTTATTCCACACCTATGTTGCGAGTGTGTAAATACACAATACGCCAGGTAACAGATAACACTTTGAATTACCACTAATCCCTATTCCACAATACAGCTCAAAAGAAAACATCGATACCAGATTCGGTTTAAAACAGTGGTTGAAAAACCTGATTTCACTTTATAACCAAGACTCTCACATAATGAAAACCTTTTTGTTGCTACAGAGTTCCTAACAACAGGAACAGTGTGAGAATACCCTTAAAGAAGTTTTTAAACAAACACTCATCCTGTATTCCAAACTGGTTCTCATTCCTGATTAACTCCCTTTATACTGACCAAAGATAAAGTATACATCGACAGCAAAACACACTAGGAAATAACCATATAACATCTGCAATAACTATATCCCATAGTTCGGCACAAACTTAACTAAAACACTGCCAAATCCATACTCAGAACAGAGAAAACCCCTCAACACATTATGCTTGAAAACAACAGATGAAAAACATGTATTTCAAATTCTTCTACTAAACATAACCACCATAAACTAAATAAACTACTCAATCCAACCAAGAAGAAACACCGGTTCATGACCGAAACTCATAGAGTTTTCAATCGCAAACCTCACATTCATCGACTAACAAATAGTAGTATTCAACATTCTATTAATTCATTTGCAGAACATAAAATGGAAACAGAGGATAAGGTGAGAGAATGCCCCTACCTGGTATTCATGTGGGGAGATATCCAAAACCGAAATGCCAAAGCTAGCCCCTGCCTGGTGAGCTTCACAGATTGCCAATGTGTCATGCAAGAGAGCCCAAAATATAGAGATAATAGTATGAAACACCCAACTTCCTAAATGACCATGAACAGAAGGGTTTAACTTGTCGTGAAAACCCCTTTCCATTCCAAGCCACTTATCATTTAAGAAACAACAGTAACACGGGTCCATAACCAACTATTTACCCAAATTGTTGTAGCATAACATGGTGAAAAATGGAGTCATAAACCAACTGCAACTCCTTAACTAGAGCTAATGGCGAACTTCAAACACAATAATGAATTTCATCAATAAGTTCATTCAATGCGAACTTATCTCTTGTAGTAAACACAACACATTCCTACCAAATGTCCATCAAAGTACAATTCCCATAACCCGAAAATAGCTTAAACCCCACTAACACCTCAATGCAATGATAGTGCATTAAAACCCTACCGATAAGTCATGTCTTCGAGCCGAATCATAATAAGAAGACTTAGGGATAGATTAATACACATCTATGTTTAATAACATTAGTCGATTTTAGGTTAAGAAAACTATCTTAAGCATCAAAGGTAACAGCGCATAGCAATGCAAAATTACTAACACTGCATCAAACTAACCTCCTACTAACATACAAAATAGGATATACTAACTTAGATAAGTCATATATTTTTAGTAAAAGATAAACAACATAATTACTTAAACAATTGCTCATAATTATATGTATAAAAATACATATATACAAGTTTATTTATTTTTAATTCAAAATTTGATTAACATTAAATAACAATAATCTCTATAAACTGTCTATTATCATCAAGATACAATTAACCATAATAATAATAATGAACCAATAATCTGACAATTGACTAACCATTTAAATTGTACTATTTTCATAATCAAACCAATATTCAAAAGTCAGTCTAAATCAATTCTGACATCAGAATAACTCATTAAGCTATAGAAATAGACATAATTCTCTGAATGTCTGGCAGAATTACAGAGATAAACATATTTAATCCAAATAACAAAGTTCAAATGAATGTAGTCAGAGTTCAAACTCATAGAAGTCTAACATAACATAACATAACATAGAAAAGTAAAGCCTGAAACTATCAGGGGCATGACAAGTACTTATGGGAATGCGAGGATGGAGATATGGTGGAATGGAAGTATGCGCTTGTGCAAAGTTAGTGAACATGCCTTGCTAGTTTTGGGCCATGAGTGTATTGACTGCTAGTGGATTCTTTGGGTGATTCACAAATGTTTCTATTACCAGAGGAGCTGAGGGGATATTGGGATCATCCCATGCATTGCTAGTTTGTATTTGGGGATCATAAGCTACCATTGCACTAGTAAAAATGTTGGGATCAGATGTGCTGGTGATTGGATAAGGATTCATGTTCCTTCACTTCCTAGATCCAGATCTTGTCTCGACAGGGATGGAAATGTACATGCTAGATGGATGCAAGATATTTCCTAAAGACTCTAAAGAATGATGGATGCAAGCTTAAGGAATTTCTAAGGATGATAAAATTTCTAAAATGCAATGCAAGGATTGGTGGGATGATGAAAGATGGTGACAGATTGGTGAAATGCTTGGTGATGATGGAGGCTTGGTGGGATGCTCTGATTTGGGTCTAGATTGGGTGGAAGATTGGTGGGATGCTCGTAGAAGATTACCAAGTGTCAACAATGAGCTATTTTTTTTTCCCAATGGAGGATCAGTGATAGGATTTGGTCAGCCTAGGATAGACTAATGATCTTCGGTCAACTGGATTCTTATCAATACAAGCCAATCTCTTGCTCAAGATGATGAGGCTGTGCAAGGACAAGTTGGATTTCCTTTAGACAATGTTCTATAAAAAAGGGGATGATTTATGATTTTAGGATAGGGGATGAAAACAACTCAAAGATTTGGACACTAAGTGCTTGTGGATTTGGATTTTTGGATTTGGTGCAAAGGATGGTGGGTTTTGATTTGGATGATGGATGCTAGATTTGGATGAAGGATATGGGATCCTGATTGTGGATTGCTGATGGCAAGATGGTGAAGGATGATGGAGCAATGCTCTCTCTAAAAGGATGATGCAAATGTAATGGGGATGGATGATCTATGATGCTGCTAGGAAGATGATGATGAATGCAACTAAGGACTCTAGAATGCAACTAAGGATTTGGTGATGATGCTGAGATGAAACTAGGATGATACTAGGATGAAGGACTGGTAAGATAGGATTTTGAGATCTGAAGGTAGAATGGGACATGCAAAGGATCTAGCTAATCTTCTCTTTCAAGGTTGACGTAGCGACAATTTACTCAAAATCGGTAGGCAAACTATTTGACTCTTTCATTATAGCCAATATTATCAAGCTTTTCTTGATATTTTTCTTCTACGTGGGGTGCTTGGATAGAGGATTGATGGCTTTTAAGGTTTCTTTCTACAACTTTCTTCTCTTGATAATCTTTGGATTTGGGTAACTTAGCTTTCAGATGTTTGATCAAATTGGGCATAACTCGGGGAAATTTTGATAAGTTTGGTTTGAGATAAAAGGCTTCTTGGATATCTGATTTCTGCAAGACTTTCTGAGTATCAAGTTTTGTAGGTTGATTCAATGTTCCAATGGCAAAGGATAGATAAACAAGACTTTTGGAAAAGCAATCTCCACAAGGGAAAAAGCAACCTTGCGGGATACAAACAAGATAACTGACTTTGATAAAGCTTTGAAAGTGTATGTTCCAACAAAATTTTCACAGAGTATTGACTATCAAGCACTTCAAACAGATCTACCTAAGGAAGGTGAGTATCAAAATCGCTTGCCCACAGCTTGGTACCCCCTAGAAGGGAATACAAATGGTGAGTAATCTTGAGGTGACCTGGTAAACCCCTTGGAATCGGTCCTTGCACAAGGATTTTGATACTTTCGAATGTAGATAGGGTAGCCTCTATTTTATTAGGTTTTTAATAGTTTTGTGGAGTCTCCATACCCGGTTATGCTGACTGCTCGTGACTCACTTAAGAGCCTAGCCAACAATGCTGGGGGAGGAATAGTTACCATCCCCAGACATTTGCATTTGGCACAAAATGCCCGTGGATTAGGAGATATAAGTGAGTACTTTTTGCCTTCACTTTATTTATATACCAGCCAAGGGGGATACCGATTTGAGGTCATTCTCTGAGGAGGAAGCACTTTTCTCCCTGGTTAGGCCTCTCTAAAAGTAGGACAAGTGAACTTGTCTGAGTCCAAATGTTCTACGTTGCTTACTTTAACAAGGTTTTTGCAAGAATTGAAAAACTCCTAAATGCACATCAAGAAAGTTTGTTCCTTTTCCCAAATTGATTAAGTGTGTTTGAACTTTGAAATTGAAGACACACGTGTTTAAGGTTTGTTTTCTTCTTTCTCCAAAAGGTAAACGATTTGAGCAATTGGAAGTTCTTTCTTTGATCATTCAAGATTGAGATTTTGCATGTTGATTTAAGAACTTTGAAGTGCTTTGTTTTGATCCTTTATGGCATTCAAGATTGAATTATCATGTTGATTTAGAACTTTTAAGTGCTTTGTTTTGTCCTTAAGGCATTCAAGATTGAATTTGCGCTTGCTTGAACTAAAAAGGAAGGAATAGAGATTTTTTTTCTTTTAATGCATTCAAGAGTGCGTTTGATTTTCAAAATGACAATGACTCTTAGGAATTAGCTTCATTCCTTTAGTTTCATTCAAGATTTGTTTTGACCTTTGCTTTGATTTTTTTTAGCTCTAAAAGACATGTTTCTAATTTAGCTTTGATGCATGAAATTTGAAAAAGAAGGCATTTAAGATTTTTGCAAAATAAAGTTAGTTTTTCAATAAAAAAAAAGTTTTTTAGGATTGATTTTAGGAACTTTTGCATGCACTTTTAGGATTGATTTTGAATGTTTTTAGAAATGAGATGCAAATTTGAGGTTCTCTTTTTTCTTTTTTTTTTAAGTACCCAAAACTTGAAATATTCCTAATTTTTTGCATGAATGCATCTAAAACCATGATGTTGCAAGGATGCAAATGTTTTGATTGATTTTTCTTGTTTGTTAGAACAAATTTTGTAAATTTTAGTCCTTAACGCATTCAAGAATGATTTGGGGGTTCATTTTAAGCACTAAAACAAGGTGTGTATGATTTTGCTTCCTTATGGATTATTATTATTATTTGTTGAGAAAAATTGGCCAAGATCCCGCAAGAAGAAGAAGAAGTACATGGAATAGAAGAAGAATAAAGACAAGAAGAGGAAGAAGAATTCAAAGCACTTCATCCACCTATAAGCTTGAAAAATCTAAAAACACAACAAAACCCATCAAAATTTTTGCAAAGAACCCATGAAGTCGCTCCCACCGGGTGTGCCAGAATGTGAGGAAGGTTATCTGTATCTATTTTGAAAGCATGAGACAAGAAAATATTAGGTTTTAATCTAACATTATATGAATTCCAAACAAAAACATCTAAGCTAAGCCACCTTAGCTATAGCCTAAACAGGTGCACCCAAGCACTGTTTGATTTTCTCTTGCTTAGGGGATGTGGGTGTTCTCTCTAAGCACTTGGAGCATATTCTAATGAATACTAAGATGTATTGAGATTCATGAAAACCCCAAAAATGGCACAATATTGGGTAGAACACCCAAAATTGCCCCTAAGGCCTCAAGAACTCAAGAATGCTTTAATGGAGATTTAAGAAACAAATATGATTATAATAGATTGATTTTAATCCAAATGAAGTGTGAGATTATGTTAAGCTATGCAAAACAATGAAGCAAACTAAGTTAATCCATTATTGCTAAGCTATGGTGTGTTCTAAGAAAGCTTGAAAATGATCTAAATTAGAGTGATTATGCTAAATTAGCATGATAACAATGCTTGAAATAAAAGGTGAATGGGTATTTTGCTCTTGGAAATGAGGAGTATTTATAGGCTTTAGGAAGGAGGAATGAGTGGCTAGGATCAAAATCCTTAAGAGAGGCCAAGATCCTTTCAAAGGGGAGCAAATGGATTGTGCTAGTTCAGGGCCACCTCCTTGTGACAAGTGTCATAAGGGCATTGGGTTGAAAGATAGGAGGGATGTGCATAATTTGGAAAATGTGCCTAAGGTCAAAGGGTGTAAGAAAGGGGTGAGGGGCTTCTTAAATGCATCATAAATGCATGTAAGAGGGATAAGGAGGCTTTAAATGCATTTAATGCATGTAAGAGAAGTTTCTAGAAGTGTGTTGACTTTGGGTTAAGCTTAGGAGTTGGCTAACCTTGGTTAGGGAATGTGACAAGGTTAGGGGGGGAATTAGGATTAGGATTAGGATTAGGGGGACAAGGATAAGACTTTCTAGAAGAGTCTAGAACTTCCTTAGGATAAACATAGATTTTAGTAAATAGATAAAGATTTATTTATTTCCATGGTTTAGGTTTTGAGAATATTTATTAAAATAAATTTAATAAACATGAGGATTAGCCTTTAATCAAAATTAAAGAAGGATTAGAAGATTCTGGAAGAGGTTAGTGGTCTTAAGGAAATTGGCCAAGTTTTGGGCAAAAAGTAAATTAATTATTTATTTTGGGATTTTTGGTCAATTTATTAATTAAATAATTAATAAATTAGGGAATAATGTTTAAATAAGATTTAAACATTTTTGGGAGGGATTTCTTAATTAAATATTTTTAATTAAGATAAAGGGATTTAATGGCATAAAAATAAATTAATTAATTAAATAATTAATTTCTTAATAAATGATGATGTCATCAGGGATTTTTCAGAAAATAAAAATACTTTATTTTGTAAAGGATTTTTAGGTGTCTACACTAAGTATGAGAGCAAAATTGTGAAGGAAGACATGCGAAGTACAGAGATATGAAATTGAGATCTGATGTACCAGTGAGTGTGGTTTGGCACAGTCAGAGAAGAGGTAACATATTATTTTGTTGTGTAATGCAAAGATTATTAGACAGTGTGTTCAGTGATGTTACCTTGAAGCTGTTTGGGCAGTGGGTCCTTCTGTCTTCTATAACTCTTAACTGGGTTAGAATATTTTAACAGAGATTCAAAATCTCCTAACAAGGATTCATATGTACTGAATATATTTCATAAGACTCCTAATAGAGTCCATCATCTCACAAGGAATATTCATATTAATGCATCTTTTTTGGGCATCATTCGTACTGGGGTTTCCTCTTTGATCAAGAGGTTCCCTAGTCAACATATCTTGTGTCATCGTGTTATTGTGTATGAATATCTTTCTATGGTTGGTAATTATATTGCTTCTATGGTTTAATGCTATTGAAGATGATAAAAGTTATAATTATCTGATAATTGATTCATTCCCCCTACTCTCAGTTATCTTGGTGGACTTTACTTTCTAACAATTGGTATCACAGTAGTAGGTCCTTGAAAGGAAATTCTAATAGCTTAAGGAGATCCATGGTGAATTTCAAGAAAGAAAGCCCTAAGTTTGATGGAGTAAATTTTGACAATTGGAAAGAAAAGATGAAGACACATCTACTATGTTTAGGACTAGGTTATTGGTTGATTACAAAGAATGATAAAACTATCATTGAAGAAGATAATCTTGAGACATGCTCTAATGATGAGAGAGATCTATTCATGTGTAACATACTTGCAAAAGAAGCACTTTTGATAGAACTTCTGGAGAATATAGTTAGGTAAAATGTTTGAAAAAATCTCATGAAATTTGGAAAGCTTTGCACTCTAGTTTTGAAGGTGATGAACATGCAAAAAGAGTTAGATTACATAATTGGATATGTGCATTTGAAGATATAAGAATGTTGGAAGATGAATTTGTTAGAAGCTATATTGGTAGAATGTCAGAAATTGTTGTAGGGATAAAATCTTGTGGAGAAACAAAGGCAGAGAATGAAGTGATATGGAAAATTTTGAGGACATTGACTCCTGTATTTAAGCAAACAACATAGATGATTGAACAAGTTATACCTTGTACTACAAAATTTACAAGAGAGACTCTTCTTGGAATATTGAAAGTAGTAGAGATGAACCTGAGGTTATCAAGAGACTTGCCTAGAATGGAGACAACATTCAGTGCTCTTAGTATTCGCCCTACTTTGTCAAGAAGCATCAGTGTGAGTGGAGATTATGCTGGCAGTAGAAAATCTAGAAATGAAGAAGATAAGAAGATTGAAGAAGGTATTGCCTTGCTTGTGAAAAGAGAACCAAATGGTAAGAAAATTTTTAAATGTTGGACTTGTCAAGAATATGGTCATTTTGCATCTAAATGTCCTAAGATCTTAATTTTATCTCTTGATAACTCTTCCCTATACCCCTTTTTAAGACCAACTTTTTTTACTAAAAATTGGGTAAGTGTTGGATGCTCTCCACTTCCCTCTGAATTCTTTCTTAGGTACAGATCCCTAATTGAATTTGCAATTCAAGTTTTTCTTTTCTAACAACTATTCTAGCTTTAGCTTTTGACCTGAAAGCTTATAAGGCTACTAAAACATTCTTCAGATGTTCAGCACGTAAATGACTACTTTATGAGAAAGATTTGATCAAATAGAAAATCACAGTTTCCTGTTTCCAAAACATATAATTTACTAGAACTAAAATGTAATGATTTAATGAAAGATTAACAAAAACCCCAAGAATGTTGGATAAGATTTTATATACCAGAAATGAACATATCAATCAAACATAGGACATATGTTCATCCAATTCAAACTGCAAAGATTCAGAGCAAGTATATATATATAATCAGATTGCTATTTCCATAACACAGATCAAAACATGCAACAGAAAATACATCCTTATACAGCCAACTCAGAAAATCTGAGAGTACTATTTCAAAGAAAACTTCTTCCAAGAAAAAATACTAAGTCTACCTTTCAAAATTTTCTAACCCCTGCTTCTATGAAAACTAGGCTATTTAAAGTCTGAGCAAAGCCGAGAGGTCTCCTGAAAAACCCGACCTCTTGGTTAAACAGTTAAAACAGCTTAAAGAGTTAAAAGGACACCTAGCCCCATGAGTTTTAAAACATGAAACTGAAAAGATTAAATGTCAATCTCTGCATCTTTATCAAAGATGTGCTCCTCTTCTCCGGTGATATTCTCTCCTTCCACTACAGTCTGCTTTGTCATCTCTAGCTGCTTATGTGCATGCAGTAGTTCCTTGGCATGCGACATGTGTGGTACCCTCAAGTTCATGATACTAAACATTGTGGCTTCTTTGGTCCACTTTATTTTCTTGACTTTCTCGATGGTTAAAGGGAACTGGTCCACACCAAGATAGAGCATTGATTCGACTCAGGCAACCTGAGTTAAGTCTGAGGGTTTAGGGTTTAGTTTTTCCTTAAGTTTCTTCATGGTATTTTCAAACATAGCAAGGGCTATTTTTTGTTCCTGTTCTCCCATAGCAGCTGTATATGTATGAGTTATCACCTTAAGTTCAGTGATCATAGCCTTTTGTAACTACTTAATCTCATGCTGACTGTCCTTGTTCTTGGAAATACTACTTCTGACAGTGCTCAAATGCCAACTTATATTTTTTCTGAGAACAAAGAAGGTAGAGTCATCTTGTACTTTGACACCATGATCTGTGCAGAACTTTACATAGCCATACTTTTCAATTTCAAGAAACTTGGACATGGCAGCGAACCATTTTTCTTCATCCCTCTCCCATACCTATCTTTGAGATTGTAGTTCTCCTATCAAAATTTCTGTATCATGAAAAACCTCATGCACATCTTTTAAATACTTAGAACCACTCTTAAGGATTTCACAAATCCACTCCTCCACAGAAACTGCTAGAGCACATCCCTTTTGAACTTGGTTGAGAAAATTCTTTCTTTCAGCTGATTCTGTGTCAAAGACTCGGGGAGACTGAACTAAGGGAGTGGCATCAAAGCTATAGAAGGTGTTAATAAATTGTGATAGAGTCACTATAGTTTGTTTCAATTCTTTCTTTTCTTTTCCATCCTACCAAGAAGAGTTCAGCATTTGTTGTGCAGTCTCTTTGAATAAGTTATTTTTGCCAGCTCTATCCATGTTTCCCAACTTGACTTTGGTAATCTCAAAGTCTTCAGCTTTAACCTCCTATTCATCTTCCTTACCTTCCTTAGGTTTGTAAGTGGCAACTTCAGTGGTCCATTTTCTAGTTTTCGCATCAGTAAACATGCGAGCCGTGCTCTTAACATTTTTTGTCTTTGGAGTCTTTTGAACATATTTACTTACAATATCTTTAATAGGAATTGAAGCAGGAACTAAATTGTGCTTTTTACTTACATTAGATAATGGCCAGGGAAGTGAAACTCCAAAACTCAAGGACTGTTCAGGTGTCTTCACTAGCATGGATATCACTTCCAATGTAGCATCATCTAGGTCAAAGAGGTCCTTTCCTATTTATTTATTTTCTGATATATGGAAACTGATATCTTCCATTTTATCATCATCCAAGTTTACCATCAGAGGTTCTATCTGAGCCATATCTTTCTTTGTCCTTGACTTGGTTCTAGATCTTGTTACCCTTTATGGTAAAATAGTTGGGAGATAATTAGTTACAATCTTCTTCTTTGAGTTCCTGACTCAAGATTTTTGGGAAGCCCCTACAGTTCCAATATGTGGAGGTGAATTAGAAATAGAAACGGAAGGATCTAAAGGAGAAAATGCAACTTCTTCTTTTTCTACTCTAACTCCTTTGCTCTTCCTTCTTCTCTATAGCCACTCATTGGTTAAGCGAATCACATGTGAAGTTCTCTCCTCAATGTCATCTTCTTCATTTTTAGACCAATCAACAATCACTTCATTTTTCTCAATAGATTTTGTGTAATTAGGATCAAACATATCTAACCCATCATCAGTGACTCCCTCTACATTTATCTGTAACCTCATGGACCGAATCTACGAAACACACAAATGACTATGTTCTCTTTCTTCTACCTGTGACTCATCTTTGCAATCCTCCTAGAAATCTTCTAGGTGAGGGATGGGAAACATATGTGCCCTAAGGCCCAGGACTCCACTAGCATAATTCTTATTGTCAAACCCCACCTGTTCCGCATAAAATTTGAAGCTGAAATGATGGATACCACACCCAATGGTAACAACATCTGCCATGGTATTACATGATAGTCATCCAATAGAAATAGGAAAAACTTTTATCCATTCATCTTCAGGTAAAAATATTTTCAAAACTATTGATAACTGCCGGCAAATTTTAGCCAATACAAAACATTCAAGGGTGTACCTAGGAAGCCTTAACGGTTGATCTTCGAAACCCCCAACCCTGATATAGGTAAATTTTGGGAATTGAATGTAGTAGCTCCCATACTTGGTTATCAAAGTCTGAGCTTCAGGACTGATTGTTTTACCTGGTGTACTAACCAGTTCATAACATAGTTTACCCAGAAAGGTATCATGGACTTTTTTATAATCTTCAATAGCTTTATTTTTCTGCAAAAGGGGATAGAATTCATACACACTCATATTTTCAACCAAGGGTTCATGAGGGAGACCGAGCTAGGATTTTCTACATACAAGACAGTAAATGAGATACGAGGACATAAAGAAGTCACTCCCTATTAACTTGGATGCATTAAGCTATTCCCTTAGAGAGCTTGTGATTAACTCAGCCCAATCAAGAGTTTGGGTTCCATCCAAGATAATCTGGACATAAAAGTACATCCAGTCAGTAAATAAAAAGGCAACTTGAGAACCACTGACCCAGTCTAACATGACTATGAGGTCACTGATGTATGGATGAACATGGGTCCTATTAAAATTCTTTGGGAGGTGGTTACCACCCCTCTGAGGATTCAGTAACTAGTTTCTAGCCATAGAGGTGTGGTTTGCATCTCTATTTTCATTAAATTTTACAATAGATTGGGCTGGCAAGAATGTAGAGAAATCCTTTTCTGGTATTTTTAGGGCTTGAGAAACTAACTCCCTCTTAATGGGTATCAGAATGGAGCCATCTTTCTTCTTTATAGATTCAGTCCTCACATCATAACATTGAATACACTTAAAAATGAGCTCAGGACAGGCAATAGCGGGAGGAAATGTAGTTGCAGAACATAAATCACTATGTAGAATTTCTAGAGCTCGTGTGTCATCTAAAGAATTCAAGAGCTGGGAAGGAAAGTTTTCAATGTCATACCCTTCTAAATTAGTATTTGTAATTGTAGGACCATCACACACCAGACTGGAAGAATTCCCAAACAAATGAAAAATTGACTTCATTTTCATTGTAAATGGTTACCCCCCACCCTTCACAGCTGATCATAAATATTTATAAAAAGAACAAGGACCATAGCCAACTCACCTCTGAATTAAAGACACCCCTGAGTACAAATCTTTGCCAAGACTACCTCCGTGCACCAGCTCTTGAAGAAAACTCACGCTTTTGTAATAAAATGAACATAGAATTAAGCTTAAGCATACCTTTATGGTACCTGAATTTATTACAAATCCTTTCCATTAATGCCATGGATTTGATTTGACATTTAAATCAAGAGACCGTAATCATTATTTAGACAAGTCCCGAGGCCGTCACTTCTAATTATGGTTGCGCAAACCAAGGAGGTACTTCATTAAGTCCATTACATGCTAGCATTTAATTTCATTTGTTGTGGGTCCCAACTCACCGCTGGCTTTAGAAACTCATGCTCTGGCTAACGTCACTGAACTCTCTTGAACATACATGAACCAAGTTCTCTGGAGTTCTCAACCTTTCTTTGTTGTTCAAGACTTTTTACTGTTGGTAAACTTTAGGCAAAATTCCATACCTGGAATCATTAAGTTAAAACTTCTTACGATTCAAATTGCCTTATGTTTTATCCCCTTTCTACTGTTATCAAAGAAAACAACCAATCACCTAAAAATGTGCAAACTTAATCAAAATATTAAAAAAATGCAAACATCTTTGAACCTAAGGGAACATAGTTCTACATTGTTCACCGATGTTCAGGGGTGTTCAAGACCATTCTAAGTCTAAAACGTTAGGTGACCGAGAAGACAAAAGAAATGAATGAACTAATTACAAAGATCAAAGGGAAGTCTATGAGAGGCATATTTTGACATAGAGACAATTCTAAGGACACGCATTTGCTTAAGAAAAACCAAGGATCAAGACAGAAACTAGGACTAACATTGGCTCCGACTAGGGACTACTTTTTGACTCAAACGGAAGAGAACTCAGCATCTCTGGTTTCACAAAAATGAAAGGGGTAACCAACACAAAAATAGGGAAGGAAACTAACCTAATATGTACAGACAGAAAAACTTGAGGACCTTACAATTTTACCAGCTTCAAGTCTTGTGCATTATAAGAATATGGTAGGATGGAACCATCTAGATAAGCCAACCTGAAAGCATTAGATCCCAATTCTTCTCTGATTAGAAAGGGCCCTTTCCACAAGGATTCAAACTTGCCATGTGTTCCCTTTGGTTCTTTTCTTTTGTCCCACAATAGCACCTCATCTCCTTTCATAAACTTTCTAGGCTGTGCCTCCCTATCGAAGATATTTTTAATCCTGAGTTGATGTTCTGTAATTCTGTCCACTAGAGCTTCCCTTTTGGCTTCAAGCTTCTACAAGAACATTATCCTTTTTTCAAGAGAGTCTTTAAAAGTTTGATCTTCTATTGCAGCTTGGAGTTTCATCGCTGACAATTCCAAAGGAAGGGAAACCTATGCTCCTATACCATACACTAGCTCAAATGGTGCCATATCGATTGCCCTTTTGGGTGTGATCCTATCTACCCAAAGGGCTTCAAATAGTTTCTTATGCCAATTTATTCCATTAACATCCACTAGCTTTTTCATGATGGCAACCAAATTCTTGTTACTGGATTCGACCTACCCATTTCCTTAGGGAAAATAATTAGATGAATGAGCCAAGGAAATACTATGATCATAAGAGAATAACATTAGTTCTTGAGATGAAAAATAAGTGGCATTATCCATTACAATCTTCTGTGGTACACCAAAATAGACCAAAATATTGTTCTTCAAAAATTCACATACCACTTGGGAAATGGCTTTTTTCAGTTGGGATAGCCTCCACCCACTTAGTGAAGTAATCGGTAGCTGTCAAAATATAAATATCTCCAGCACTAGAAGAAGGATTAACAGGACCTATAAAATTGATTCCCCATTGTTTAAAGGGATCTTCAATCACAATTGGTTTTAGACGCAATGCTGCTAATTGTAGTTTCCCAGTAAATAATTGGCATTTCTCACAGCTTCTAACAAAAGCATAGGCATCTTTAAACATACCCAACCAATAAAAACAATTATGTAAAATTTTAAAAGCAGTGATTGAGGAAGAAAAATGACCTCCACATGCTTCTTCATGAAAAGCTTTAAGTAATTGTTGTTGTTGTTCCTCGTCCACACACCTAAGGAAGGTTCCATCTACACCTCTCTTGAACAATGCACCTTGCCAAATCACATATTTATCTTCTTGCAATTTGAGATTACGTCTCTCTTTTGGTGTCAAGCTGGTAGGACATTCCCCATAGGTTAGGAAATAAGCTATGTTACTAAACCAAGGATCTGTTAGGCTTACCAACAATGCATGTGACTGCTCACATTCTGAATCTCTTTCATGATTGGGGTTTTCAGCTATGAATTTACACAATCCTTTTCCCCTAACCAATTTGGTCGGTTTTATTGTCAAGTCATACTCCTAAATCTTGGTCACCCATGTTTCTCTCTTATTCATTGCAATCTCTTATTGTGTGAGTAGACTCTTCACAGCAATTTCTAAAACAAAAACCTCAGAATGTGAATGTAAGATATAAAACCTGAATTGTTTAATAGCTTTGACAACCGCAAAAGCTTATTTTTCAATGAGCAAGTACTTTAGTTTGTGCTTTTTTAGGGGGGTGCTCATGAATGCAATAGGCACTTCAGTTCCTCCATCATTCTTTTGAGTGAGCATGGCAGAAAGTGAATGATCAAAGGCATAACAATAAATGACAAAATCTTTCTTGTAATCCGGATATACCAAAGAAGGAGCACTAGCCACACCATCTTTAATTTCTTTAAAAACTTTTTGTTCAGCCTCTTTCCACTTAAAAGGTTGTTTTTCACTCATCATCCCTACAATATACCAGGTAAGCTCAGAGAATTCTGGCACAAAAGCCCGTAAGAAATTGATCTACCCAAAAAATGACTTTACACCAATTCTTGTAGACGAAAGACTCAGCTGCTGAATGGATTTTACCCTTTCAGGTTCTATTCTTATCCCTTCCTTAGAAATGATATGACCTAATAGTTTGCCCTCAGTAACACAAAAGATTAACTTCTTTGGGTTGAGTGAGATACCATGGTCACGACACCTTTGAAGTACTAATTTCAAATCTCTAAGGTGATGTTTACACCTATGGGAGTAGACTGTTAAATCATCTAGATATATAACAATAATCTTATTCTTCATATCAGTAAAGGATGAGTCCATTGCCCTTTGGAACATTGCCCCAGCATTAAATAGGCCAAAGGGCATCCTGTTGTAAGCAAAAGTTCCCTAGGGTGTGGTGAAGGCTGTTTTATGCTTATCATTCCCTGTCACACTGATCTAATTATATCCAGAGAATCCATCCAACATGGACATCATCTCTGATCCAGCCAGTATTTGCAACACATGTTCCATCTTTGGGAGGGCATAGTTGTCTTTCAGACTCGCCTGATTCAGGTTATAGAAGTCAACACAAATTCTTATCTCACCATTTTTCTTTCTCATCAGAACAATGTTCACAATCCAAGTTGAGTGATGGATTGGATATATTATCCTTGCTTTTAACATTTTATCTACTTCACGCATTATAGCTTCTGACACCTTAGGGTTATAACTACGCAGTTTCTATCTAAAAGGTTTACATTCTAGTTTAAGAGGAATATTGTAGCTGAGATGCCCATCTCTAAAATCCTTCAAATCATCATAATTCCATGCAAAAACATTAGAAAAGGATGTCAACAAAGATTGAAGTCTCCCCTTTTCTTGAGAAAAAAGAGATTTTCCTATGCTTATCCATTTGGACTGTGTTTCATCCCCAATGTTAATCTTATCATACTCCCTAAGCGCTTCATGGTGAGGATTTTCTTTCTTGTGAATAAAACTGTCATCTTTTCTAGAAAATAAGTTTTCAAGTGTTACTAGGCCTTTAGGAATTTTGTTACCTTTTAATTGCATGATTCCATCTGACATTTGATTTTCAGAGACCAATTCTCCATGCATTTCACTTGTCCCTTCAAAATAGGTAGATGCGAAGACTTCTACACAAGTCATGAAATCATTAATACTAGCATCACTCTCAAAAACCTACAAATGTTCTAGATTATCAGGAACTGCTGGTCTGTAAATCATTTCTATCTTATAAGTGCTAGTTTTGAATTCTAGGTGATGAAGCAATAAAGATGTTGAAATGGCTAAAGAATCTGCTTTCAAATTCAAACTCCTTGGAATAGCTTCTATACAAAAAGCATCAAAAGCTTCAATTTCTTTCTAGACCAACTCTCTATAATGTTTTAACCTTTCATTTTTCACCATGAACTACCCTCTAACTTCCTTAACAATTAATTCCGCATCACCTCTTGCAATGAGAGCTGTGATTCCATGAGCTTTTTCTTCTTGAAGACCTAGAAGCAAAGCTTCATATTCAGTTGTATTGTTGGTATTCTTGAAATCCAACTTATAAGAAAAAGGAAAACACTCCCCACTTGGACTTTTCAGAACAACCCCAGCTCCTGACCCTGCGTTAGCACAACTTCCATCAAACTCCATCGACCATAACTATGTTGTCTCAGTTAAGTCTCTTTCAACTGAGGAAACATGGTCTGACATGATTATATAATTTCCAAACTCACACTCCAGATATAAGATTTGAGCCTTTGGATTATCCGAAGGGAATACAATATATTTATTCTTTGCTTTCAGCACCAACTTCACCTTCTTCTTCCCAACAGGAATGACTGCTTCTGACCAGTCCATCTTTATTTCACCACCCATATCTTGACAAAAGGTCCTACTCAATAACATTCTGTAACTTGCTAGAATGTCTGCCACTAAGATTGTTAGCTTCATTCTTTTATCTGGATAGGCGGCTAGAATAGCTTGAGCATCTTTTACCTGCCCTACTAGGGGTACTTTTTTGCCATCCATTGAATAGCATCTTCCAAAACTTTTTGTCAAGGTCAGACTAAGGGCTTTGGCAATAGAGGATGGCATGATATTATCAGACGCTCCAGAGTCAATAATACAATTACTCAACTTAAGACCACTGAGGAGCAAGGAGATATAGAAAGGTTCATGCTTTCTAGGCTCAAGTATATCACACTCGGCTTCAGGAGTGGAAGTATTGGAGGAATTATTTTGATTACTACCTATTGGGGGAACTACCAATGGAGGTTGAACCAAATCTTCAGCTTGATTTTTCATGCATTGATTAGCATGCGAGGTATTAGGGGTATCACCTTTAACATACTGAACTAGCTTGTCAAGTTCCTTAGGATTTAACTTTAGATATTCCACAGGTGAAATTTGGATAGCAGAAGATTGAGAAAATTCTACTATATCAAAAGAAGGAACCTTAGCACCCCTTTGCAATATTTTAAATTCTAGAGGTTTTACATTGGAGAAGGGAGGATTACTTATAGGTACATTACTCTTGCTAACTATAGCCGATGACGAAGGGCTAGAATTAGAAGACCTCTAATTACGGTTAAGCATAGCATAGGTTGAATCTTCAAGAGTGGCCAAAATATCTTATCTTTCTGAGTCTGATTAGTATTCTAGGTAAAATGAGCCAGAGTTGCCAAGTTGCTCTTGAAATACTTCTTCAACCTTAATTTCTCCCAATACATCTGGAGTTACCTTCATTTGCATATGTCTCTTCATATCAGGGTAGGTATCACTGTCATGATCCATTGTTAAGTGAAAAGAACACATAACTCCATCTCTGGAAGATCCCTCAATAGCAAGTCTAGGCTGGGCTGAAGATAAATGAGGAGTTCTATTATGGTACTGTCCTGGTGGTCTTCTGTTAGAGTCTTGTGACATAGGTGAGTAAGTCGCCCCTTGTTTGGGTAATTGTCTCTTCAAGGCTATAACATCATTCATCAACCTTTGAACCACCGGGTCCGTTGAAGAAGTTGAAGCTTGAAAAGATTGAACTTGGAGATCTTTCTTCCACTTTCCAGCCGTAATAAGATCATCTTCCAACTTAGTAGCCTGAGTTTGGGCTACATCCAAGTCCACTGGTCTGCTTCTTCTTAAATGAAAACCAATATCAAGGGGCATGGAATTGATGAAGAAACATTGATGATTTTCAGGAGTAGGCCTTTTAGTTGTAGGAATTTTATGGACAACCTTATTATATCTTGCCACATAGTCTCTCATAGGCTCATGAATCTCCTTTTTCATCTGTGTCAGCTGAGCTAGTAAAGAATGTTCATCGTTAGCACTTTTAAAATGCCCTTCAAAAGAAAGTTTCATAGAGTTCCAGTCAGTTATAGACCTAGCGGGTAGATGTCCAAACCATTCGGCAACCCTTTCTGTGAGAGTTTGGACAAAAATCCTGACTGCTACATCTTCAGTTTGAATCACCAATATAGCAGTAGCAACATTAAAAGTGTTAAAGTGTTCATCTACAGACACTGTACCATCTCCCATGAACTTTGGAAGTACATCTTTGGCACCCTTAGGAAGGGCATTATTCTGAGCCAAAGCTAAAGGTCCAATTGCGGCACCCCATGGTTGTGCCATGATAATTGTCGGGAAAATAGTTTGGAGGGGTGGGGCTTGAGTTCCTGACAAGGTTAAAGATTGCCAATTATAGATCTTAGTAGAGGACCTAAAAGTCTCTCTTGGAGGAGAGGAAGGTCTACTCTGAGCCTTTTTCCTGGGAGGATGAACCTTTGTGGTTTCAAGATTTTTCAATTCTTCAAAGACACTATCAAAGATTCCCACCTTTCTCTGAGATCTAGTATATGGTCTCGACTCCAACTCGACAATTTTATGGCCTTGGTATGGCTCTTTCAACAACTGCAGCTTCATGGGAAACTGGAATACCTCTCAATCATCCACCAATTTCTTCTTCCTCTTCTAAAACTAACTGAACTTGTTGATACTGTTCATTACTTGTTCTTACTTTCCAGGCCAAGTTGTTTAAATCTGCAATAATATCTTCTTGTGTGTCCTGAAAATCTAGACCGGGTTGCAAGACTGGGGGAAGTTCAACACAACTAGGTATTCTTTCAGTAGGTAATACCATAGTTACACATTTAAGCCAAACACAGACACTGGCTTACTAATTCACTTCCCCAGTAGAGTCACCAAAAATTTGTTAGTAAATAGATTTAGTCTTAATTTTATCTCTTGATAACTCTTCCCTATAGCCCTTTTTAAGACCAAATTTTTTTACTAACAATTGGGTAAGTGTTGGATGCTCTCCACTTCCCTCTAAATTCTTTCTTAGGTACAACTCCCTAATTGAATTTGCAATTCAAGTTTTTCTTTTCTAAAACCTATTCTAGTTTTAGCTTTTGGCCTGAAAGCTTATAAGGTTGCTAAAACATTCTTCAGATGTTCAGCATGTAAACGACTACTTTATGACAAAGATTTCATCAAACAGAAAATCATAGTTTCCCGTTTCCAAAACATATAATTTACTAGAACTAAAATGTAATGATTTAATGATAGATTAACAAAAAACCCAAGAATGCTGGATAAGATTTTATATACCAGAAATGAACATATCAACCAAACACAGGACATATGTTCATCCAATTTAAACTGCAAAGATTTGGAGGAAGTATATATATATAATCAGATTGTTGTTTCCATAACACAAATCAAAACATGCAACAGAAAATAAATCCTTATACAGCCAACTCAAAAAATCTGAGAGTACTATTTCAAAGAAAACTTCTTCCAAGAAAAAATACTAAGTCTACCTTTCAAAATTTTCTAACCCCTGCTTCTACGAAAACTAAACTACTTAAAGTTTGAGCAAAGCTGAGAGGTCTCCCGAAAAACCTGACCTCTCGGTTAAACAGTTAAAATGGCTTAAAGAGTTAAAAGGACACCTAGCCCCATGAGTTTTAAAACATGAAACTGAAAAGATTAAATGTCAATCTCCGCATCTTTATTGGAGGCGCGCTCCTCTTCTCCGATGATATTCTCTCCTTCCGCTACAATTTTCTTTGTCATCTCTAGCTCCTTATGTGCCTGCAGTAGTTCCTTGGCATGCGGCATGTGTGGTACCCTTAGGTTCATGATCCTAAACATTGCGGCTTCTTTGGTCCACTTTATTTTCCTGACTTTCTCGATGGTTAAAGGGAACTGGTCCACACCAAGATAGAGCATTGATTCGACTCGGGCAACCTGAGTTAAGTCTGAGGGTTTAGGGTTTAGTTTTTCCTTAAGTTTCTTCATGGTGTTTTCAAACACAGCAAGGGCTATTTTCTATTCATGTTCTCCCATAGCAGCTGTAAATGTATGAGCAAAGTTTATCACCTTAAGTTTAGTGATCATAGCCTTTTGTAACTACTTGATCTCATGCTCACTGTCCTTGTTCTCAAAAATACTACTTCTGACAGTGCTCAAATGCCAACTTATATTTTTTCTGAGAACAAAGAAGGTAGAGTCATCTTGTACTTTGACACCCTGATTTGTGCAGAACTTTACATAGCCATACTTTTCAATTTTAAGAAACTTGGACATGGCGGTGAACCATTTTTCTTCATCCCTCTCCCATACCTGTCTTTGAGATTGTAGATCTCCTAACAAAATTTTTGTATCATGAAAAACCTCATGCACATCTTTTAAATACTTAGAACCACTCTTAAGGATTTCACAAATCCACTCCTCCATAGAAACTACTAGAGCACGTCCCTTTTGAACTTGGTTGAAAAAATTCTTTCTTTCGACTGATTCTAGGTCAAAGACTTGGCGAGATTGAACCAAGGGAGTGGCATAAAAGCTATAGAAGGTGTTAATAAATTGTGACAGAGTCACTATAGTTTGTTTGAATTCCTTCTTTTCTTTTCCATCTTGCCAAGAAGAGTTCAACATTTGTTGTGCAGTCTCTTGGAATAAGTTATTTTTACCAGCTTTGTCCATGTTTCCCAACTCGACTTTGGTAATCTCAAAGTCTTCAGCTTTAACCTCTTGTTCATCTTCCTTACCTTCCTTAGGTTTGTAAGTGGCAACTTTAGCGGTCGATTTTCTAGTTTTCTCATCAGTAAACATGTGAGCTATGCTCTTAACCTTTTTTGTCTTTGGAGTCTTTTGAACATATTTACTTACAATATCTTTAACAGGAATTGAAGCAGGAACTAAATTGTGCTTTTTACTTACATTAGATAATGGCCAGGGAAGTGAAACTCCAGAACTCAAGGACTGTTTGGGTGTCTTCATTAGCGTGGATATCACTTCCAATGTAGCATCATTCAGGTCGAAGAGGTCCTTTCCTATTTGTTCATTTTTTGATATATGGAAACTGATATCTTCCATTTTATCATCATCCAGGTTTACCATCAGAGGTTTTATCTGAGCCATATCTTTCTTTGTCCTTGACTTGGTTCTAGATCTTGTTACCCTTTATGGTAAAACAGTTGGGAGAGAATCAGTTACAATCTTTTTCTTTGAGTTCCTGACTCGAGATTTCTTGGAAGCCCCTGCAGTTCCAATATGTGGAGGTGAATTAGAAATAGAAACAGAAGGATCTAAAGGATAAAATGCAACTTCTTCTTTTTCTACTCTAACTCCTTTGCTCTTCCTTCTTCTCTGTAGCCACTCATTGGTTAAGTGAATCACATGTGAAGCTCTCTCCTCAATGTCATCTTCTTCATTTTTAGACCAGTCAACAATCACTTCATTTTTCTCAATAGATTTTTTGTGATTAGGATCAAACATATCTAACCCATCATTAGTGACTCCCTCTACATTTATCTGCAGCCTCATGGACTGAATCTGCAAAACACACAAACGACTATGTTCTCTTTCTTCTACTTGTGACTCATCTTTGCAATCCTCCCAGAAATCTTCTAGGTGAGGGACGGGAAACATATGTGCCCTAAGGCGCAAGACTCCACTAGCATAATTCTTATTGTCAAACCCCACCCGTTCTGCATAAAATTTGAAGCCAAAATGATGGATACCACACCCAATGCTAACAGCATCCGCCATGGTATTACATGATAGTCTTCCTAAAGAAATAGGAAAAAAATTTTATCCATTCATCTTTAGGTAAAAATCTTTTCAAAACTGTTGATAACTACCGGCAAATTTCAGCCAATACAAAACATTCAAGGGTGTACCTAGTAAGCCTTAACGGTTGATCTTCGAAACCCCAAACCCTGATATAGGTAAATTTTGGGAATTGAATGTAGTAGCTCCCATACTTGGTTATCAAAGTCTGAGCTTCAGGACTGATTGTTTTACCTGGTGTACTAACCAGTTCATAACATAGTTTACCCAGAAAGGTATCATGGACTTTTTTATAATCTTCAATAGCTTTATTTTTCTACAAAAGGGGATAGAATTCATACACACTCATATTTGCAACCAAGGGTTCATGAGGGAGACCGAGCCAAGATCTGCTACATGTAAGCCAATAAATGAGATACGAGGACATAAAGAAGTCACTCCCTATTAACTTGGATGTGTTAAGTTGTTCCCTTAGAAAGCTTGCAATTAACTCAGCCCAATCAAGAGTTTGGGTCCCATCCAAGTTAATCTTGACATATAAGTACATCCAGTCGGCAAATAAAAAGGCAACCTGAGAACCACTGACCCGATGTAACATGACTATGAGGTCACTGATGTATGGATGAACATGGGTCCTATTAAACTTCTTTGGGAGGTGGGAACCACCCCTCTAAGGATTCAGTAACTAGTTTCTAGCCATAGAGGTGTGGTTTGCATCTCTATTTTCATTAAATTTTACAATAGATTGGGCTGGTGAGAAGGTGGAGAAATCCTTTTCTGGTATTTGTAGGTCTTGAGCAACTAACTCTGTCTTAATGGGTATCAGAACGGAGCCATCTTTCTTCTTTATAGATTCAGTCCTCGCATCATAACATTGAATACACTTAAAAATGAGCTTAGGACAGGCAATAACGGGAGGAAATGTGGCTGCAGAACATAAATCACTATGTAGAATTTCTAGAGCTGGTGTGTCATCTAAAGAATTCAAGAGCCGAGAAGGTAGGTTTTCAATGTCATACCCTTCTAAATCAGTGTCTATAATTGTAGGACCATCACACACCAGACTGGAAGAATTCCCAAATAAATGAAAAACTAACTTCATTTTCGCTGTAAATAACCCCCCACCCTTCATAGCTGATCATAAATATTTATAAAAAGAACAAGGACCATAGCCAACTCACCTCTGAATTGCAGACACCCATGAGTACAAAGCTTTTCCAAGACTACCTCCATGCACCAGCTCTTGAAGAAAACTCATGCTTTTGTAATAAGATGAACATAGAATTAAGCTTAAGTATACCTTTAGGGTACCTAAATTTATTACAAATCCTTGCCATTAATGCTGTGGATTTTATTTGACATTTAAATCAAGAGACCGTAATCATTATTTAAACAAGTCACGAGGCCATCACTTCTAATTATGGTTGCGCAAACCAAGGAGGTACTTCATTAAGTCTATTACGTGCTAGCATTTAATTCCCTTTGTTGTGGGTCCCAACACACCGTTGGCTTTAGAAATTCATGCTCTAGCTGACGTCACTGAACTCTCTTGAACATACATGAACCAAGTTCTCTGGAGTTCTCAACCGTTCTTTGCTATTCAAGACTTTTTACTGTCGGCAAACTTTAGGCAAAATTCCATACCCAGAATCATTAAGTTGAAACTTCTTACGATTCAAATTGCCTTATGTTTTATCCCCTTTCTGGTGTTATCAAAGAAAACAACTGATCACCTGCAAAAGTGCAAACTTAATCAAAATGTTAAAAAATGCGAACATCTTTGAACCTAAGGGAACATAGTTCTACACTGTTCACTGGTGTTCAGGGGTGTTCAAGACCATTCTAAGTCTTAAACGTTAAGTGATTGAGAAGACAAAAGCAATGAATGTACTAATTACAAAGCTCAAAGGGAATTCTGTGAGAGGCATATTTTGACACAGAGACAATTCTAAGGACACGCATTTGCTTAAGAAAAACCAAGGATCAAGATAGAAACTGGGACTAACAAAGAGTTAAAAAGTACAGAAGCAATTTCAAACCTAGAAGATCTAAGGAATGTTATTATGCTAATGATGAAGAGCTTGAAGCTAGTATAGAAAGAGCTTTAAGTGAAAGTGATGCTAAAAATAATGATGACATAGGATTTGTAGCAATTAGAGAAGAAAATCATGAATCTAATGTTAAGGAAGAAAAAGCCTTAGTTTCTCAAGTTGAAAAGAAAACTGATTGGATTATAGATAGTGGTTGTTCACATATTATGACTGGAGATATGAAAAAACTCATAAAGCTTAACAATTATGATGGAGGAGTTGTTAGAGTTAGTAACAATGAACCTTGTTTGATTAAAGGTATAGGATATATTACTCTTGATGGAAAGACTAATACTGAATGTTTACTTTGTGGATGGATTGAAACATAATCTTTTGAGTGTTGGACAGTTAGTTGATAAGGGATATCAAGTTTGGTTTACTGAGAAAACTTGTGTAATACAAGATGAGGATGGAAATCTAATTGGAACTAGATTTCAAACTAGAGGTAATGTATTTCAGTTGAATCCTACTAAGATGACATGTTTGATTACTAAGATTGATGATAGTTGGTTATGGCATAAAAGGTTTTGTCATATAAACTTTGATAATATTGTGAAAGTGAGTACTACACTTGCAATAAGGGATTTGCCATGATTTGCAAAGAATGTGTGATGGCTAAGCAAAGGATAAGTTCATTTCCTAGTAAGAAGTTCACATCGGCAGAGAAGTTGGAGATTGTTCATACAGACTTGAACGGTCCTATCAGAACTAGAGGATTCTATGGAGAAAGGTATTTTATGATTCTTGTTGATGATTTTACAAGAATGACATGGATTGCATTTCTGAAAGAAAAATTTGAAGAATTTGATAAGTTTAAGATCATTAAGAACAAAGTTGAGAATGAATCTGAAATGAAGATTAAATGTTTGAGATCAATTAGAGGTGGTGAATTTACTTCTAGAGATTTTAACACTTTTTGTGAAGTGAATGGTATTAAGAGAGAGTGTACTCTTTGATCAAGAGGTTCCCTAGTTAATATATCTTGTGTCATTGTGTTATTGCGTATGAATATCTTTCTATGGTTGGTAATTATATTTCTTATATGGTTTAATGTTGAAGATGATAAAGGTTATAATTATTTGATAACTGATTCACCCCACCCTCTCAGATATCTTGGTGGAGTTTACTTTTTAACACTAACAACACACAAAGACAGATGACAATTTGATGCAGGAGCATCTTGGGTGTAAGGGCAATCTTGCATCACCCAAAAATATTTCTATTTTTATATTCAATAAGGGCTATTTTGTGCAGAGCTGCTATTTATGGAAAGTTACTATTTTTGGTAATTTTCGTATGTGCTCAGAATGATCTGATTTCTTTCTTGGAGGTTCATTTTGGTCATATAAGCCTGCCAGTAAAGTTCCATTGCCAGATCAAGTGTATATTGGAAGATATTGAAGATTTTTGGTATTGGCAGCAGGGTACAGAAACTTTGAACTCTGTTTTGAAGGCTTTAGAGGCCCCGAATGAGGTCAAAAATTTGGGTGACGGGCGCTTGCATAGGTCAAGCCTTTAGAGCGATTCGTGGCATTTCCGAAATGGGGTTATAATAGCCGATCGGGTCAACTGGTGATGACTTATGGTCTTCGGAAGTTGGGCCACCCGAAATGGCAGAAAATAATTTTCTTCAAAATTTATGTTCGGGTTTCCAAGGTTATCTTGAGCTGACTATGATGTAATAAAATGTAAAATAAAATAATTCTAAGTTTGGTCGGCCTTATTGGCTAAAATTCTGGAACCTACCAGGCGGTGGAAAATTGCCTATATAAGGAAGGCTGTATTATTGTCTTAGACAGTTCAGAATAGTTCTGGGTAGTAGATCTAGGTAATAGTTCGAGGCTTTGTCCTACAGAATATTGTAAGGGAATGCCCATGTGGCTTTGCATATTGTAATTCTGAAAGTTTGTAATTCCACATTTGTGGAGATAATAAGAAGCCAATTTTTTGTTCTTGCATATTGTTGTTGTTTCTCTATTTCTGTTATGTGTTTGTGGTACTAAGGGGAGCACCCTTCATCAAGTGGTATCAGAGTAGGTTTTCTTGAGTGTGTAAACAAATCACCGACTGTGAGGCAGTTTGCACCAGGACCGTGGTTAGGGTTTCAGCGCGCATCGTGAAAATGCCTCCATGAAGAGAACATGGCAGAAGAGCTGGTGCTGTGACACCTGAGGTTAGAGAGCTGCAAAGACAAGTGCGAGCATTGCAAGAAGAGATTCGTAGAGGAATGAATCTTAATGTCAGAGAGGAAAGCGAGGATGAAACCGAAGAAGAATATCAAGAAGGAGAAGCTGAAATTGTGAACCAGGAGGAAGAAAGACTTTTTCGGGTGATTTCCAAGATTGGGAAAAGACCTAAGATTGAGGTTCCTACATTTTCTGGAAATCTTAACCCAGAAGAATTGATCGACTGGATCAATGAATGTGAGGAATATTTTGAGTATGAAGATGTTGAAGATCCTGATAGGGTCAAATTTATGAAGGCCAGATTGAAAGGTCATGCGAAGATCTGGTGGCAAGAAATTCAATTGGAGCGAAATAGAAGAGGGAAAGATAAAATCACAAGATGGGATCGGATGGTGGATAAATTGAAGTGACAGTTCATTCTTGTTGATTATGAGCTTGACCTACTAAAGAAAATGCAGAGTTTGAAGCAAGCAGGAAGATCTGTTCAGGAGTATACAGAGGAGTTCTATCGACTTCTCATCAGAACAGGCCATGCAGAAGCTGATAAGGAGAAAGTTGCCCGATACCTTAATGGGTTAAGGCCAAGCATTCAGGAGGAGCTGAATCTGGTTCGAATGAACAGTATTGAAGAGGCATACCAGTTTTCCCTAAAAGTAGAGGAAAAGATGAACAAGAACTTTGAGAGCAGACAAAATGAAAAAGGTCGCGGTGGACGATCTGGTGGATGATCATATGGTGGCCGAAATGAAGATCTGAGAAAGAAGGATGAGGCCAGTAGCAGTCAGAATCAGCGAGGAAATAATTCCAATCACTTCCAGGATCAGAATAATAGAGATCAGAGAGGAAGAGGAAGAGGACAAGGATCTGGAAGAGGTGGCTTCCGTGGAACATGTTTTCACTATGGAGAAGAAGTTCATAGGGCATTTGAATGTCCTCAGCGCCAAGGCAGAATAGACAGGAGAAATGAAGGCCAGGGTAGAGTTGCACATGTAGATGAAGATGCCAGATCATCAAATTCTGAAGATGCTGAAAGAGGAGAAACGTTGATTAACAGAAGAGTCCTGTTGAGTGGTGAGAATGAACCTGAGCAAAGGAGGAGCCTGTTTCGCACTAGGTGCAAGTGTGAAGGTAAATGTTGCGATGTGATTATTGATAGTGGAAGCACTGACAATTTAGTGTCAGAAGAGATGGTGACAAAGTTGAAGCTCAAGAGACAGAAACACCCACATCCATATCGGATTGCCTGGGTACAGGATGACCACAAGGTCATGGTCAATGAATAATGCCTGGTGAAGTTCAAGATTGGCGGATACCAAGATGAGGTATTGTGTGATATCATATCTATGGATACATGTCATATGTTATTGGGTAGACCATGGCAGTTTGACAGATGTGTTGTACACGATGGCCGTGCGAATACCTATTCCCTGACAAAGGATGGAGTGCGACATAAGCTAAATCCATTGAAGGAGACCGAAGAAAAGGTATGTGGTAATGCAAGAATAACATTTGTTGATGGAAGAAAATTCCTAGATGGTATGAGGCATGAGCATGTGTGTTTTGCTTTAATTCCAAAAGTTGGTAAAGAAGAAGCAGAGGATGTACCTGTAGAGGTTGTAGATTTGTTGAATGAGTTTCAGGATATTGTATCTGATAATGTACCTGATGGATTACCACCGGTAAGGAAGATCAGTCATCAGATGGATTTGATTCCAGGAGCCAGTTTGCCAAACAAGGCAGCACACAGAATGACACCAGCATAAAGTGAAGAGTTGAACAGACAAGTAAATGAGTTATTGCAGAAAGGGTTGATTCGAGAGAGTCTGCATCCCTGTGCTGTACCAACGGTATTAGAACCAAAGAAGAATGGAGAGTGGAGGATGTGTACAGATTCTAGAGCAATAAACAAGATCACAATCAAGTATAGGTTTCCATTGCCATGAATGGATGATATTATGGATTGTTTAAGTGGAGCTGTGTATTTCTCAAAGATAGATTTGAATAGTGGATATCACCAGATTCGGATCAGAGAAGGCGATGAATGGAAGACTGCCTTCAAGACAAAGGAAGGACTATATGAGTGGTTAGTCATGCCTTTTGGGCTAACCAATGCATCGAGCACTTTCATGCGGCTCATGAACGAGGTTCTGAAAGAATTTCTGGGTAAGTTTGTCATTGTTTACCTAGATGATATTTTGATTTTTAGCAAGACATTGGAGGAACATATGATGCATATTCGTATGGTGTTTGAGAAGTTGAGAGATGAGAAATTGTTGATTAATTTGAAGAAGTGCAGTTTTGTGAAGAAAGAGTTAGTGTATTTGGGATTTGTAGTTTCAGCAGAAGGTCTAAAAATGGACCCAGAGAAGGTACAGGCTATCCTTGAATGGCCTACTCCAAGGAGTGCTACTGAGGTAAGATCTTTTCATGGTTTGGCTAGTTTTTATAGAAAGTTTATCAGAAATTTTAGCAGTATTTGTGGACCCTTGACTGAAACAATGAGAGGGGATAGAAAAGAGTTTAAGTGGACTAATGGGGCAGGAAAGAGTTTTCAATTGTTGAAATGAAAAGTTACAGAACAACCTGTTTTAGCACTTCCAGATTTTAATAAGGTGTTTCAAGTAGATTGTGATGCTAGTGGTACTGCAATAGGAGCTGTTATGAGCCAAGAAGGTAAACCTATTGCTTATTTCAGCGAGAAGTTAAATGACGCCAAGAGTAAATATTCTGTTTATGATCAAGAATTTTATGCTATAGTTCAGGCATTAAAGAAGTGGAGACATTATCTGCTTCCTAAGGAGTTTGTTTTGTATACTGATCATCAAGCTTTGCAATATTTGAATAGTCAAGGAAAATTAAATCAAAGGCATTTGAAATGGGTTGAGTTTTTGCAGAGTTATACATTTGTTTTGAAACACAGGAGTGGAAAGTCTAATAGGGTTGTAGATGCTCTTAGCAGAAGGCAACTATTGTTGATAGAAATGCAGATTGAAGTGGTTGGGTTCAAGGAACTCAAGAATTTGTATCCAGAGGATCCTGATTTTGATGAAGTTTGGAAAGCTTGTGCAGAACCTGTTACTCTAGACAGGACAAAATGGTTGGATTTCATCATCCAGGATGATATGCTATTCAGAGGGAGTTAGTTGTGCATTCCACAAAGTTCTATGAGGGAGAATCTCATCAAGGAGAAGCATAGTGGAGGATTGGCTGGACATTTTGGTCGTGATAAAACCCTTGGTTTGGTTAGTGAGAATTATTATTGGCCACAGTTGCAGCAAGATGTGAAGAAGTTTGTACAGAGTTGTAGAGTATGTCAGATGGTGAAAGGAGTGAAGCAGAATATAGGGTTGTATCAGCCATTACCTGTACCAGAGAAGCCTTGGGAGGATATCAGCATGGACTTTGTTCTTGGTTTACCGAGGACTCAGTGGGGACATGATTCAATTTTTGTAGTGGTTGACAGATTTTTGAAGATGACACATTTCATTCCTTGCAAGAAGACTAATGATGCTGTTCATGTAGCAGAATTGTTTTTCAGAGAAGTAGTGAGACTTCATGTTTTGCCAAAGACCATAGTTTCAGATCGGGACACTAAGTTTGTTGGATATTTCTGGTGTACATTGTGGAAGAAGTTGAAGACAGATTTGAAGTTCAGTTCATCACATCATCCACAGACTGATGGACAGACAGAGGTGGTGAATAGGAGTTTGGGAAATTTGCTGAGATGTTTGGTTGGAGATAAGCCAACAGGATGGGATTTGATTTTACCACAGGCGGAATTTGCATACAATAATTCTGTCAACAGGAGCACTGGTAACTCACCATTCCAGATTGTATATGGAAGTAGTCCAAGAAATGCATCTGAATTGAGGAAGATAGATAAAGGAGAAATAAGTAGTGCTGAAGCTGAAGATTTTGCAGAACACTTGAAGAACATCCATGAAGAGGTGAGGAAGCATATTACCAAGATGAACGCACAGTATAAAGCTAAGGCAGATGAGAAAAGGAGGTATAAGGAATTTCAGGTTGGTGATGAAGTCATGGTTCATTTGCGGAAGGAGCGGTTTCCAGGTTGTACATATAACAAGCTGAAAATGAAGAAGTTTGGACCATGTAGGATACTGAAGAAACATGATTCAGGAAATGCATATGAGGTAGAATTGCCTACTGAGCTAAATATTTCACCAGTTTTTAACATTTCAGATCTGATAGAGTATCATGAAGGAGGTGTTGAAGATGAGATCACAGCAGCACAGTGGAGTATTCCAGCAACTAGTTCAGACAATAAGGAGATCGAAGATATACTAGACAGTCATGTTGGTAGAAGCACAAGGAACATGACATATGAAGAATATCTGGTCAAGTGGAAAGGATGACCTGTTGAAGATTCATCATGGCTAACAAAGGAGGAGGTTAGCCGTTTTGGTTTTCCTCTGCACACCTGAGTCGTGACAGGGTCACTTCTCAAATTACCCTAGGTGTCTGATGCAGGAGCATCCTGGGTGTAAGAGCAATCTTGCATCACCCAAAAATATTTCTGTTTTTATATTCAATAAGGGCTATTTTGTGCAGAGCTACTATTTATGGAAAGTTACTATTTTTGGTAATTTTCGTATGTGCTCAGAATGATCTGATTTCTTTCTTGGAGGTTCATTTTGGTCATATAAGCCTGCCAGTAAAGTTTCATTGCCAGATCAAGTGTATATTGGAAGATATTGAAGATTTTTGGTATTGGCAGCAGGGTACAGAAACTTTGAACTCAGTTTTGAAGGCTTTAGAGGCCCCGGATGAGGTTGAAAATTTGGGTGATGGGCACTTGCGCAGGTCAAACCTGTAGAGCGCTTCGTGGCATTTCTGAAATGGGGTTATAATAGCCGATCGGGTCAACTGGTGATGACTTATGGTCTTCGGAAGTTGGGCCACCCGAAATGGCAGAAAATAATTTTCTTCAAAATTTCTGTTCGAGTTTCCAAGGTTATCTTGAGCCGACTATGATGTAATAAAATGTAAAATAAAATAATTCTAAGTTTGGTCGGCCTTATTGGCTAAAATTTTGGAACCTTCCAGGAGGTGGAAAATTGCCTATATAAGGAAGGCTGTATTATTGTCTTAGGCAGTTCAGAATAGTTCTGGATAGTAGATCTGGGTAATAGTTCGAGGCTTTGTCCTATAGAATATTGTAAGGGAATGCCCATGTGGCTTTGCATATTGTAATTCTGAAAGTTTGTAATTCCACATTTGTGGAGATAATAAGAAGCCAATTTTCTATTCTTGCATATTGTTGTTGTTTCTCTATTTCTGTTATGTGTTTGTGGTATTAAGGGGAGCACCCTTCATCACAATTAATTTTATAGTGGTTCACCTTTTTAGGCTACATCCACTTTTAACCTAGGATTCTTAGTTTTATTAATTTTCTGTCAATACAATGCAACAACCATTGGAATGGAAATATCTATCAATAACAATGAAATAATCTTCAATCTATATTTAATGTAGAAGTCCAAGAGGTTTTAGTCACAACTAAACAATGTCTAAAGAAAATGATTCCTTCCAGAATACTAGCATTTCATGTTAGATAAAACATTCTTCAACCCACAACTAGTAAAAACAATGATTTGGCTTCATAAGCCCAACATCTTCCATTTGAAGACCAATCACCAATAGAGAAAGAAAGTTTACAAAGATATCCCAGGCTTCATATTTATCAACCAAATTTTTATAGGATCGAGAGAAGCTCAAAAAAGTTCAAACTTCTATCTTTGAACCACCTTTTTCAAAGAATCTATCGAGTTTACTTTAGTATGCATTTTCTCTAGCTGAAATTTACCTTCATCAAGAACATGACATATAAAATGATATCTGACCTCTATATGCTTCATCTAGTTATGTAAAGCTAAATTTTTAGCCATGTGAATGGCACTATTACTATCACAAAACAAAGTGAAAATAGCTTTCTTAAACCCCAAGTCTCCTAACAACTATTGTAACCATATCATCTCCATGGCTCCCTCAGTGAGAGAAATGTATTCTGACTCTGTGGAGGAAAGAACATCCCTCTATTGTTTATGAGAGACCTAGCTAATCATTTCACTACAAAAAGTGAGTACATAACAAGTAGTCTAGATCTCCTCTTCTTTAAATTGCTTGTGATATCCTCATCAACATAACCACATAGCTGAGTGTCCTAAATAGCAAAACATAAACCATAATTTGAAGTACCTTTAAATTTTCAAAGAATTCACTGAACCGCCTGCCAATGAGGTTTACCTGGATTACTCATGAATCTTCTCACAACTCCCAGTGCATGAGAAATATCTAGATGAGTACAAGCCATGGCATACATGAGACTTCCCACTATGGATGAGTATAGAATAGTATCCATTTCTTCTTCTTCTTCCGGAGTTGAGGGACACATAGTGGAAGATAAACAAAAGTGATTAACCAACAAGGTACAACAAAACTTGGCATTTGACATATTAATCTTGTCCAAAAATTTAGAAATATATTTGTCCTAAGATAATTTGATTTCAATTTTTTGTCTATTTCTAGTTATATCCATCACAATAATCCTCTTGTTGTCCTTGAATATTTCATGGTAAAAACAAAGAGACAAATATTTCTTCAATTCACTAACAATCTACATACTAATAGCAACAACCAACATGTCATCAACATATAGTAATAGAATGAAAAACTCATCATTAGAAAGTCACTTGTAATAAACACTTGGATCTGATTCATAGTGGGTAAAGTTTGGTTGAGTCAGGAAGCTATCAAATTTCAAATGACATTGCCTCAGGGCTTGCCTAAGCCCATACAAGCTCCTCTTCAATCTACAATACAAATATTCTTGACCCTATTTAACAAAACCTTTAGGCCACTCCATGTAAAGTTCCTCTTTAATACTTCCATGAGGAAACATTATTTTAACATCAAGTTTCTCAAGCTTTAGATCCCAAACAATTATCATTCCAAATACCTTATGAATGGTGGTCATCTTCACTACAAGTGAAAAAAATCACTAAAATCAATGCCCTTTTATTGAGAAAAACCTTTCACCACCAATCTGGCACTGTATCTCTTTGTCCCTCCATCTTCTTTCAAATGGTAAATCCACTTATTTTTCAATGCTTTCTAATTTGATGGAAGAGAAACCAAACCCCAAGTGTTATTAGATTTTAATGACTGCAATTATTCATTCATAGCATCTATCTTATGCATGGAATGTACATTTTTACAAGTTTGTTTAAATGTTTGATGTTTTCCCTGATCAAAAAATAAAGAAAATAAAATTTCATAATTGTCATATTTTTAGAGATGCTTTCTCTCTCGAGTAGACCTCCATAGCGGAGGATATTGTTTAATTTCTTGGCCTTGAATTTCTTCAAGTCCCTTTTTATTATTATGAATCTATTTTTGAACATGTTCTATATCAGAAAACCAATTTTCTTTGTGATGCATTTTCCCATCAAATGCATGTCTTTCAAGACCATGTGCCAAACTTGGCCCACTTGTTACATTTGGAGTATGCAACATGTGAAAATTCTATTGCATTCACTGATTATTAATCTCCTCTCTTATAAAGATTATTTAACTACCAAAAATTAACTCACGAGCAATATTGAAAAATAATTGAATAGAGGTAATTTGGAATCACATCTATATGTGTAAGTGTGTGGGGGAAATATGAGATTCACTCCTACATCCAAATTCCCAAAGGAGAGATCCAATTTGATCAACCAAAAGGTTAATGCACAATTGAATAAATCTATGAAGAATATGAAAGAGAGAGAGAAACCCTATAATTCCCTATAGTTGTATTAAGCTTGAAATCTGAAATAATTGAAATGCAAATACTAACCTTAAATTAGGGAACATCTTGAAAATGTCATTTTTTTATGTCTATGTGTACTTACGGGCAATTCTGCAACATGTTCCGAACTGGAAATGCCGAGATAAAGAAAACCTAGAAATATTTCTCCAAGATGAGCTTAGTGTTAGAAAGTAAAGTCCACCAAGATAATTGAGAGGGGGGGGGGGGGGTGAATAAGTTATCAGATAAGTATAACTTTTATCAACTTCAACAACATTAAACCATGTAAGCAATATAATTACCAACCATAGAAAGATATTCATTCACAATAACACAATGACACAAGATATGTTGACTAGGGAACCTCTTGATCAATGAGTAAACCCCAGTGGGAATGATACCCACAAAAGATGTACTAATATGAATATTCCTTGTGAAAGGATGGACTCTGTTAGGAGTCTTATGAAATACATTTAGTACATATGAATCCCTGTTAAAATATTCTAACCCTGTTAAGAGCTATGGAAGACAGAAGGACCCACTGCCCAAACAACTTCAGGGTAAGATCACTGAACACACTATCTAAATAATATTTTTATTACTCAATATAATAATATGTTACCTCTTCTCTGACTGTGCCAAATAGCACTCACTATTACACCAAATCTCAATTTTAGATCTCTATACTTTGCATGTCTTCCTTCACAATTCAATTTCACATTTAGCTCTTTTCTTCACTTCATATTCATATGCTACTATCCTCTTCTACATATAACAAGGAAAAAAATTCCTTCCTTTAGACCACACTCAAATAATTACAAATGAGTCGACATACAATTACAAAATAAAAGTTTCCACAGGCTACATCAAAATTACACAAAACTGTCGGCTTCAAAATATAATAAATCTTCATTCATGTGACCTAAAAGTTTTTGCTCTCATCCACATCACTATCAATGTGTCTTGAACTTCCCTTTAATTGTGCAAAACCAGATTGCATCCCAATTAGGATAAATCATCCGATTTCCACAAACCGCTATGTAGGAACATTGCCTGAATACTGCTTCCACCAAAATGCTCATAACTTCCATGAATAAAAGAATTAATATCTACACTCTTAACCATAGACATATAACATATCAAAGAGTATATCCTCAACATCATATAACTCCAACTGCAATAACCAACATGTGCTAATTCAAACTCTATCTGCTTCTCTGCAAGTATCTAGAAGATCACTATGTTGACATCAATGACAATCATAGTTATGAATGCAACAACAACTGCTAAAAAATGGATGCCAAACATTTAGCATTCATTCCTAAAAATCTCCTCCATTGGCATTGATGACAACATAGATGAAAAAACATCCAATTTTCCAAAAATCCAATACTGCAACACTGCTACTTCAAATCCTCTTCATCAATCAAATCTTGCTTCGTTTTCCTATTCAAATAGTACAAATAGATTATTTTCATGTACACTTCTCCCCCATTGACATCAATGATATAAATTTCATCACTATGTCAACAACAACTCAATGTCCAAAGCCACTATTGAGAAAATACATTCACTAGAGTCCTCATGACTCAACTCAGATACACATACTCCCCCATAGAGGAAGTACCAACATCCAGTCTAGAAGAAAGATAAGGCTCATATACCATTGGATGGATGTAACCAACTGCATCACTTCTCAAAAGTAGGTTGGGGCATAACCCCAAGTATACCTCTTAGATACTCAAATATATCCTTAGGCAAAGGCTTTGTAAATATATGTGCTATCTAATCCTTTATACTTATGTACTCAAGTCCGACTTCCTTCTCAACAACTTTCTCTCTCACAACATGATACTTGATCTCTATATGCTTTTTCTTAGAATGTAATACATGATTCTTAGACATACTAATTGTGCTGGTGTTGTCACAATGTATGACAATAGGTTCAACAAACTTTATTCCAATATCCTTCAGCATTTGCTTGATCCAAATTATTTGGTTACAATTGTTTGCTATTGCTACATATTTTTCTTCTATTGTTCTCTATGAGATACAATTTTGCTTCTTGCTTAACCAAGAAACCAATCTTCCTCGAAGGAAAAATGCTCCACCACTGGTTCTTTCCTTATCATCAATACTACCTCCCCAATCAACATATGTATATGCATATAGGGTAAAATCATCGGATTTTTCATACCACAATCCATAGTCCATTGTGCCTCTTAAATATCTTAGTATCTTCTTTATTGTCGTATAATATGACTCTCTAGGTTCATCTTGAAATCTTGCTACAATTCCAACTGAATGTACTATATCAAGTCTTGTATGTGTCAAAAACTACAGTCCTCCAATCATGAATCTATAATTCTTCTATTCCACTGCAAGAGTCTCATCTATGCTAGATAACTTATGTCTAGTTACCATAGGTGTTCCAACTGGTTTACAATTATCCATTCCAAATCTTTTCAACAAGTCATTCAGGCACTTTGTTTGACTTACAAAGATACCATCATTGTTTTGTGTTATCTGTAATCCCAAAAAGTATTTCATTTCACCAATCATACTCATTTCAAATTCATTCTTCATTTAATCAGCAAATTTGTCACAAGCTTCATCTTCTCCTCGAAAAATAATGTCATCAACAAAAATAACTATAACCAAAAAACTATTTTCAATTTCTTTTTTTGTATAGATTTCTATAACTTGTTCCTTTTGTAAATCCCAACTTTAACAAATACTTGTCCAATATTGCATACCAAGTTCTAGGTGCTTGTTTTAGTTCATATAAAGCTTTCTTCAATTTACATACCATGTCTCCTTCTTGAGTCAAAGGAAGACCTTCAGGCTACTCAATGTAGACTTCTTCCAATTCTCCATTCAGAAATGCTAACTTCACATCCATCCGATAAACTTTAAATTTCTTGTAAGCTACATAGGCCAAAAACATTCTTACTGCTTCAATTCTTGCAACAGGTGCAAAGGTTTCTTAATAGTCAATTCCTTCTTGCTATGAGTATCCCTTACATACCAATCTTGCTTTGTTTCTTACTACTTCTCCTTGTTCATTCATCTTGTTTCTGAATACCCATTTAGTTCCAATAACATTCTTGTCTTTAGGTCTAGGGACCATTTCCCATGTCTTGTTCTTTTCAATCTGATCTAGTTCTTCTTTCATAGCATTAGTCCAGCTTTCATCTTCATGAGCTTCACTAGTAGTTTTAGCTTCAATTTGAGAAATTAAACATAAATGTTCTTGTACCTTATTTTGAGTTAGAACTCCTCCTTTGATGCTTCCAGTAATTTGTCCAATAGGAAGATTCTTTAAGAAACTCTTGGTAGGTGTCACTGTCTCAGATCTCACTTCAACTGTAGGCTCTTCAATGACTTCACTGTGGCTTTCATTAAACAAATCACTATTAGTTGCATAAAATAATTCAATAGATCCAGTGTTAGGTTTAGGATGAGCTTCTTCATCTGATTCATAATGAAGTATTCTTTCCTAAATTTTAAACTTTTCATCAACTTTAACATTTGCACTTTCAACAATAGTCTTAGTTCTTTTATTGTAACATCTATAGGCTTTTCTTTTCAAAAAACATCCAAGAAATATACCTTCATCACTTCTAAGATCAAACTTTCCAATATCATCATCTCTCTTTATATAACATTTTCTTCAAAAAATTCTAAAATACTTAGCTGAGGGTGCATGTCCAAACTATAATTCATAAGGTGTCTTGTTTGTGTCTGCTCTATTTTGTACTCTATTCATTGTATACACCAATGTGTTCACTACTTCTCTCCAGAATATCTTCACCAAATCAGTCTCAAATAACATAGCTCTTGCTTCTTCAGTCACTGATCTATTCCTTCTTTCTGCAATACCATTTTGTTCAGGTGTTCTAAGGGCTGAGAACTATCTCTTAATGTGACTTTCTTCACAAAAGGTGTTAAACTCTCTAAAAGTAAATTGTCCATCTCTATCATATCTCAAACATTTAATCTTCATCCCAGATTCATTCTCAGCTTTATTCTTAACAATCTTAAACTTATCAAATGCTTCAAATTTTTCTCTAAGAAATGCAATCCACATCAATCTTGTAAAATCATCAACAAGAATCATAAAATACCTTTCTCCATAGAATCCTCTAGTCCTGGTAGGACCGCTCAAATCTATATGAACAATTTCTAACTTTTCTATAGATGTAAACTTCTTACTGGGAAAAGAACTTCTTTTCTATTTAGCCATCACACATTCTTTGCAAATCATGTTAGTAGGATTTATAATTTTAGGAAAATCTCTTACTACAAGTGTAGTACTTACTTTCACAATGTTGTCAAAGTTTATATGACAAAATATTCTATGCCATAACCAAGTGTCATCAATTTTAGTAATCAAACATGTCATCTGAGTAGGATTCAACTGAAATACATTACCTGTAGTTCTAGATTCATTTCCAATCAGATTTCCATCTTTATCCTTTATCACACAAGTTTTCTCAGTAAACCAACCTTGATATCCCTTATCAACTAACTGTCCAACACTCAAAAGATTATGTTTCAATCCATCCACAAAATAAGGTGCATCATTTCCAACTATAACAACTCTTCCATCATATTCATTTAACTTTATGAACTTTTTCATGTCTCCCATCATATGATGTGAAAAACCATTGTCTATAATCCAATCAGCTTTCTTTTTAACTTTATAAACTAAGGCTTTTTCTTCCTTGACATCAGTTTCAAAATTTTCTTCTTTAATTGCTACAAATCCTATGTCATCATTATTCTCATTATCACTTTCACTTAAGGTTCTCTCTATACCAGCTTCAAGATCTTCATCATTAACATAATAACATTCCTTAGATCTTTTAGGTTTGAAATTGTTTCTGTACTTTTTAACTCTCTTAGGACATTTAGATGCAAAATGACCATATTCTTGACAAGTCCAACATTTAAAAATTTTCTTACCATCTAGTTCTCTCTTCACAAGAAAGGAAATACCTTCTTCAATCTTCTTGTCTTCTTCATTTCTAGATCTGCTCCTGCCAGCATAATATCCACTCACACTGATGCTTCTTGACAAAGTAGGGTGAACACTAAGAGCACTGAATGTTGTCTCCATTCTAGGTAAGTCTCTTGATAACTTGAGGTTTATCTCTGTTACTTCTAATCTTCCAAGAAGAGTCTCTCTTGTAAAGTTTGTAGTACAAGGTATAACTTGTTCAATCATCTGAGTGGTCTGCTTAAATACAAGAGTCAATGTCCTCAGAATTTTCCATATCAATTCATTCTCTATCTTTGTTCCTCCACAAGATTTTATTCTTGTAACAATTTCTGACATTCTACCAATATAGCTTCTAACAGATTCATCTTCCAACATTCTTATATCTTCAAATGCACATATCCAATTATGTAATCGAACTCTATTTGCATTTTCATCACCTTCAAAAGTAGAGTGTAAAGCTTTCCAAATTTCTTGAGATATTTTCAAACATTTTACCTAACTATACTCATTCTCTGGAAGGGCTATCATAAGTTCCTCTCTTGGAAGTATGTTACACATGAATAGATCTCTCTCATAAATAGTACATGTTTCAAGATTGTCCTCTTCAATGATAGTCTTATTATTCTTTCTAATCAACTAATAACCTGGTCCTAAACACAGTAGGTGTGTCTTCATCTTTTATTTTCAGCTGTCAAAATTTACTCCATAAAACTTAGGGCTTTCTTTTCTGAAATTCGCCATGGATCTCCTCAAGTTGTTAAACTTCTTTTTCAAGTACTCTGATACAAATTGTTAGAAAGTAAAGTCCACCAAGATAACTGAGAGGAGGGGGGGTGAATTAGTTATCAGAGAATTATAAATTTTATCAACTTCAACAATATTAAACCATGTAAGAAATATAATTACCAACCATAAAAAGATATTCATACACAATAACACAATGACACAAGATATGTTGACTAGGGAACCTCTTGATCAAAGAGTAAACCCTAGTGGGAATGATGCCCACAAAAGATGCACTAATATGAATATTCCTTGTGAAAGGATGGGCTCTGTTAGGAGTCTTATGAAATACATTCAGTACATATGAATTCGTGTTAGGAGAATTTGAATCCCTGTTAAAAGATTCTAACCCTATTAAGAGTTATGGAAGACAGAAGGACCCACTACCCAAACAACTTCAGGATAAGATCATTGAACACACTATCTAAATAATCTTTGTATTACTCAATAGAATAATATATTACCTCTTCTTTGACTATGCGAAACCGCACTCATTGTTACACCAAATCTCAATTTTAGATCTTTGTACTTCTCATGTCTTCCTTCACAATTGACTTTGAAATTTAGCTCTTTTCTTCACTTCATATTGATATACTACTATCCTCTTCTACATACAACAAGGAAACACATTCCTTCCTTTATACCACACTAAAATAATTACTAATGAGTTAGCATACAATTACAAAATAAAATTTTCCACATGGTACATCAAAATTACACAAAACTGTCAGCTTCCAAATACAATAAATCTTCATTCGTGCAACCTCAAAGTTTTCACTGTCATCCACGTCACTATTAATGTGTCTTCTATTAATATGATTTAGAACAATAGAGAGGGGGGATGAATCAATTGTTCTTAGGTCCTGATGTATAAAACAATCTCAAAAACTTATCCTTAAATTAGATCCAAAACAAAAACAAACTCGGTCATCACTGATTCAATAATAGAAACATCTAACAATGTAGTCCACTACCCAGTTGTAACGTAACATGAAAAATATAGTAATGTTCAGATCTAAACATACACACAAGTATAAAAACTAGGATTTATAGTGGAAACCCAATTTAGGAAAAACCACTTTGTAACATGCTACTATTATTTTCACTCTTTTGAAGTGAGCTCGGTAAAAAGCCAACCCTATCAAAGGTTACAATACACACTGTCAAATGTGACCTGGTTAAAGGATTTCAATCACTCTATTAAAAGTGAGCCTAGTCATAGGACTTACATACATTCCATTAGAATGCAACCTTGTTCAAAGGATTTAACATATGACTGTTAGGTCAACCTCTGTTAAAAGGATTTTAACTATTACAATGGTTAGAAAATAGCAGTAGTATTATTTGAAAAATATACAACTCACTTTGAAAATATCAGATCCAATTCTATACACTAATTCTGGTTTACTGACTTTGAAACTTTTCCATTTCCATCTCTGATCTGCTCGGAACTTTTCTTCAAGCAATCACCACCATTCTCCTTCAGTGTTTTCTGCTTATTCAGTCAATAAAACTTTTCTGTTCTACCATTCTCTATTCATCATGTGCATGTATATCACAATGTTTAGGTTCACTTATATTTTCCTTAATTAGGTTAACTCATCTTTTGCCACTCAATCTCAATCGTAGATCTTAGGGTTAGGTTAGATTCATTGAATCTGCCCGCTTCATGTTCTTCAGCTCCTTTTCTAGAATCTTCTCAAATCTCTTAAAGATTTACAATAAAACATTTTACAATGCACTTAATGCTTCCAAACAATCAATGAATAAAGTCAACACATTTTACATAATCCAAGAATTCAACAATGTCAGCTCCAAAATTAAATTCTCTTGAAATATAAAATTGCTGATGCTCGGTCAATACTGTGATTATTCACTCGGTCTTCATATAGAATGCTTGGTCATTACTAAAACTATTTCCTCAGCTTGCACTGTCTTCCTCGACAATTTAATGATGCTTGGTCGACACTATAATTTTGCTCGGCATATACTAACTTGATCGACACTAACATCACTCAGCTTAAACATGATTTTTTTCATTCTTTTCTCAGTTAAGCCTACCAGTTTAGTCTTCAGTCTTACTAAGATAAACAATACATTATCTTATCATAGTGCAACATAGTTAGGTACACTTTGTAGTGTCCAGATAACTCAACCTTTCCCTAAGTGCTATTGTTACCAACCTTGCTTAGCCCCTTAGCAACACTCAAATAGATATAGTACTTTCCTAAATAGAAACCATCTTACCAATTAAGGTTTGAAATCAATGACAAGACAAAAATTGTTTCAATTAAGCTTCCAACATCTTCAACTTCCCTTTAATTGTGCAAAAGAAAATTCCATCCTGATTAGGAGATATCATCCAATTTCCACAAACCGCTACTCAAGAACATTGCCTGAATACTACTTTGACCAAACTGCTCATAACTTCCATGAATAAAAGAATTACTATCTGTGCTCTTAACCATAGACATATAATATATCAAAGAGTATATCCTCAACATTGCATAGCTCCAACTGCAATAACCCACGTGCGCTAATTCAAACTGTATCTACTTCTCTGCAAGTCTCCAGAAGATCACTATGTTGACATTAATGACAATCATAATCATCAATGCAACAACAACTGCAACAAAATGGCTACCAAAAAATTATCATTCATTCCTAACACTCAGGTTGACTTTGACCCTCATAAAAGGTCAAAGGCTAGATTCTTTATTTAAAGGTCGATTCTGTCTTTATTCACAGATGTTGAAAGTTCTTTGAAAAGGGTATCCAAATTCACTTTTAGATCCAAAATCATGCACCTATGCTTGGAAGAAAATGGGGGTTTTTGTTGTTTGTTTGGGGGGTTTGCTTTGGTCAAACCTCAGTTTAGAATCAACCTTAATATTGAAATTGAAATAAGAATGCTAGCAAATAGTAGAAATGGATCTAATGAAGTTATGCAATTTGATAGATATGTAATTATATTTTGAATGTAATCAAGTATATTGATATGAAAGCTTGCACATAACTTCAATAAATATAAATCAAACTTCCATGATTGTATGCTTGGAATCCATCTTAAGAGAAGAATGAATGGATCTTGAAGATTAACCAAAGGATCTTGAAGGAAGATCACACCATCATGATGGCTAGATCTAGGGTTAAAATGATGAATCTTGAATGCTTGAACCAAATCTCTTCAATAGCTTGAATTCTTGAATCCTTGATCTTGAATGGAGAAATTGGATGGAGAAGTGGACTTGAATGTTTGAATGGATTCTTTCTTGAACTTGAGAAAATCTTGAGAGCTTGGTGTCTTGATCATGAAAGTGGATGGTGAAAATGAGAGAGGAAGGCCTCCTTTTATAGTGAACTAGGGCACAATCCTCTAGAGGGGCCACCTTAGAGAATTAAATCCCAATTAGGTCCTAACCTTTATAAAATATACCTAGATTAAATGCAATTGAAGGATTTACCATTTTGAAACCTGAAATGGTTGACCCGGAGGTGGGCAATCAAATATCTTGAAAGCCCGATACCCAGAAATCAAGGATTTTGAAGATTTGAAGGAAGGGGAAAAAAATTGAGGTTGGGACTGACCTGGTTAGGTTCAAGCTTGATCCTAACCTAGTCAGGTTTGACCTCGAATCTGACCCAGGTCCCAGATCTAGTCAGAATCAAGACAGAAGGTCCCGGGGATGCCTGAAGACCTAGAAATGATACCAGAACAAGACATAATGCCAGGGATAAGCATAAAATCCTATGATGACTATGATGAAGGCTAGGAGGACCTATTTCTAAGTCCTACCTAGAAAATAGAGCCATGAAAGAGGGAAATTCAGGAGAATCCTTAAGATCCTAACCCTAATTTCACCTAAAATGAAGTAAAAAAGAAGTGGAAAGCGGGGAGAAAGCCAAATCAAAGAAAAGATCAATTCAATCCATCTGATATGACCCCAAACCACTTACTTGGAGGAATAAATACTCTTAACATGGAAGTGATTCCATTTTAAGATGATACATTAAGCCCCTACTTTAGCAAGAGTATGGACTCAATACAAACTCTTGGTAAGGAGAAGGAAGAAGAGATCCCAGTGGATTCAAAATGAGATAGAATGACACTTAGTCAGGAACACTAGCTCCTAGACCAAGGATTCTAACTCAACATACATGCACAAGGGTACGACAAACAAAAGGACACAAAATGGGTTAGTACTAAAACAAATCGAAATGAACTAGCATAAGAAACTTTGCTAAGAAATATTTCTTGTACTAATATCATATTTGGAAAACTATCATAAAAGAATAAATGTTTACATAAGAAAGACAACAACAATACTATAAATAACATAGCTTCATGATCCAATCCTAGTAGCATGAAAGTGAAAAGAGAGAAAGAGAAAAGAGTGATTACCTCACCTAGTAAGATGCCCACCTTACCATGAATCACCCTAGAGGGAGATCCCAATAGGTTCACCCATAAGCTATGGTTGCAATTGTAATGCATCTTCTAATGGCTTCTAGAATACTCATATATCCACCTTCTTGTATCACTATGAATATAAAATGTGTGTCTCCTCAGGATTTAGCAACTTATGTGTGTTACCTTCAGAAGATTTAGCACATAGGTGTGTCTTTTAAGGATTTAGCAACTTATGTGTGTTACCTTCCAAGATTTAACCTATTTTAAATTGGAAATGTGTGTCCCTTCAGGATTTAACAACTTATGTGCATTTCCTATAGAGGATTTAGCATATAAATGCCTATCTTTTCAGGATTTAGCATATTTGAAAAATTTTAAAAATGTGTGTCTCCTCAGGATTTAGCAACTTATGTGTGTTACCTTTGAAAGATTTAGCATATAAAAATAAAAAGATATAGTACAAGGGAGACCCTATATATGTCCCCCTCCTTAATATGGCAAAAACATACTATTTTGACATGTTAAGGAAAGAAAAGAACAAGGATAAATCCTTTTTCACAATCAAGACAATATCCTCAATCAACACCTAGTCCAAGCCAGGAAGGTCACAAATCCTATGAGGCCATGGAAGGGACAAATGTAAAGAGACATCATACAAGAAGTGAAAAGAAATTTACCCTTATGAGGGATAACACACTATTTAGTTTCCAAGGTGAGAGATAGATGAACCATGGAAACCTAATGTCAAATAAGAAAAGAGGTTGTTATCAAGGACATAGGTCCTCAATGCAAACCAAAATTTTGATGTATGATTGGATGTCACATAATAGATAAATACTTCTTAACCTAGGAAAGAGGTGAATCCCAGAAAGATAGAAAAGAAGGAGATGGCATCCTTGCCCCCCAAGTTTAGGAACAAAGATGGAAGAGGATACCTACTTCACAAAGCAAGGAGATATCCTATTTACAACAATGTTTACTATATCCTTAGCGAGGGATATTGACCCCTACATACAAGAGTATAGATAATCATGAAAAGGATATGTCACTCATGGAAAGGGATCCTCAAAGAAAGAGTTCTTTTCAACAAAACCGCCACCAAAGAGGAGTGCTTTTAGATAAATATCAACTTTCAAAAACAAAGGAACAAAGATTCAATCATCAAGCCCCCTACAATCAAGAGGATGAGGAATCTTTGCAATGAGGGAAAGAACTCTAACATCAAAGCCAGGATGAGAGTTTATAAAGAACATAATTTGCAAAATAGAGAAGAAGTGAGGACCTAGGATAACAACTTCTCATATAAGAATGTTATCCATAGTCAAAACATCTATCAATATGTTTGAAATAATATTGCAATGTAAAAAAATACCACTAGGCTAAGGAAAGAATTCCCTTAGACAAAGAGAAAGAAAGAGGTACCTTTCCCCCAAAGGATAGAAACAAAGGATACCTTCGCAAAACACATGTCCTAGTAAAGATATCTTGAAAAGAAAACATAATGCAAAGCCATAGAAAAATAGGAGAGAAAGAATACCAATTAAGCCCCAATAAAAGACCTAATGGATCCTAGGAGACTAGATGAAAAAACACCTCTTGCCCCCGAGTCATGAGACAATAGGGGAAGAACATTTACATTATATCTAACGGAGGGGAATCCCCTATATCAAAATTATGAAGGAATTGTAAAGCTGCACGAGAATGAGATATAATTCCTAAAGCAACCATTTCTCTAACATATAACTTGAAATGTTTACAATCAGAAAGTAAATGTTTGTTACTATAATGAAAAGTACATTTTTAGAAAGCATCTATTGGCATAGGTCTAAAGATTTCTTTCTTGGAATTCATTAGCTAAACATATACCTTCTTAGTGACTTCTTGATGAGTATTAGAGCTATCTAATATAGGTGTAGGGAAAAGAATGTGAAAATGAGGATGATGATCAACACCACTTAACTTGACTTGAGATTTTGAACATCCAACACCACACATATCTATTTTTGGAGGTATATGAACTGGAAACCTAATACCATGCTCATTAACTCCTAGCCCTAAACCTTTATAACCTTGTTTAGTCACCACATTATATCTGGTAGTATACATATTTGTTAGAAAGTAAAGTCCACCAAGATAACTGAGAGGGGGGGGTGAGTCAATTATCAGATAATTATAGCTTTTATTAACTTTAATAGCATTAAACAATGTAAGCAATATAATTACCAATGATAAAAAGATATTCATACACAATAACATAATGACACAAGATATGTTGAATAGGGAACCTTTTGGTCAAAGAGTAAATCCCAGTGAGAATGATCCCCACAAAAGATGCACTAATATGAATATTCCTTGTAAAAGGATGGACACTGTTAGAAGTCTTATGAAATACATTCAGTACATATGAATCCTTGTTAGGAGATTTTGAATTACTATTAAAAGATTCTAACCCTGTTAAGAGTTATGGAAGATAGAAGGACCCAATGCCCAAATAACTTCAGGGTAAGATCACTGAACACACTATCCAAATAATCTTTTTATTACTCAATAGAATAATATGTTACCTCTTCTCTGATTGTGCCAAACCACACTCACTGTTACACTAGATCTCAATTTTAGATCTTTGTACTTCGCATGTCTTCCTTCACAATTCACACATTTAGCTCTTTTCGTCACTTCATATTCATACACTACTATCCTCTTCTACATAAAACAAGGAAACACATTCCTTCCTTTATACTACACTCAAATAATTACAAATGAGTCGGCATACAATTACAAAATAAAAGTTTCCACACGCTACATCAAAATTACACAAAACTATCAGCTTCCAAATACAATAAATCTTCACTCATGTGATCTTGAAGTTTGCGCTATCATCCATGTCACTATCAATATGTCTTAAACTTTCATTTAACTAGGCAAAACTACATTCCATCCTGATTAGGAGATATCATCCAATTTCCACAAACCGCTGCTCAAGGACATTGCATGAATACTGCTTCCACCAAAATGCTCATAACTTCCATGAAAAAAAGATTTACTATTTGCACTCTTAACCATAGACATATAACATATCAATGTGTATATCCTCAACATTGCATATCTCCAACTACAATAACCCACGTGCACTAATTCAAACTTTATTTGCTTCTCTGCAAGTCTCCAAAAGATCATTGTGTTGACATCAATGACAATCATAGTCATGAATGCAACAACAACTGCTACAGAATGGATACCAAACATTTAGCATTCATTCCTAACAATCCCCCTCATTGGAATTGATGGAAACATAGATAAAAAAATATCCAATGTTCCAAAAATCCAATATTGCAACACTACTGCTTCAAATCCTCTTCATCAATCAAATCTTGCTTCATTTTCTGTTTCGATAGTACAAATAGATTTTTTCATATACACTTCTCCCCCATTGACATCAATGATAGAAATTTCATTACTATGTCAACAAAAACTCTAATGTTAAAAGACACTATTCAAAAAGTACATTCACTAGAGTTGTCATGACTTAGCTCAGATACACATACTCCCCCATAGAGGAAGTACCAACATCCAGTCTAGAAGAAAGATAAGGCTCATATACAACTAGATGGATGAAACCAATTGCATCACTTCTCAAAAGTAGGTTGGGGCATAACCCCAAGCATACCTCTTAGATAATCCAATGTATCGTTAGGTAAAGATTTTTTAAATATATCTGGTATCTGCTCCTTTTTACTTATGTACTCAAGTCTGACTTCCTTCTCAACAGCTTTCTCTCTTACAACATGATACTTGATCTGTATATGCTTTGTCTAAGAATGTAATATATGATTCTTAGACATACTAACTATGCTGGTGTTGTCACAATGTATGACAACAGGTTCAACAAACTTTATTCCAATATCCTTTAGCATTTGCTTCATCCAAATTATCTGGTTATAATTGTTTGCTGCTGCTACATAGTTTGCTTCGACTGTTCTCTATGAGATATAATTCTACTTCTTGTTGAACCAAGAAACCAATCTTCCTCCAAGGAAAAATGCTCCACGAATGGTGCTTTTCTTATCACCAACATTGCCTTGCTAATTAGCATCTGTCAGTATCCTCTTTACTACTACATAATGTGACTCTCTAGGTTTAGCTTGAAATCTTGCTACAATTCCAACCAAATGTGCTATATCAGGTCTCGTATGTGTCAAATACTGTAGTCCTCCAATCATGGATTTGTAATTCTTCTATTCCACTACAGGAATCTCATCTGTGCTAGCTAACTAATGTATAGTTACCATAGGTGTTCCAACTAGTTTACAATTCTCTATTCCAAATCTTTTCAACAAGTCATTCAGGTACTTTGTCTGACTTACAAAGATACCATCATTGTTCTATGTTATATGTAATCCCAAAAACAATTTCATTTCACCAATTATACTCATTTCAAATTCAATCTTCATTTCATCAGCAAATTTTTCACTAGTTTCATCTTCTCCTCCAAAAATAATGTCATCAACAAAAATAACTATAACCAACAAACCATTTTCAATTTCTTTTGTGCACAGATTGCTATCAGTTGTTCCTTTTGTAAATCCCAACTTTAACAAATAATTGCCTAATCTTGCATAAAAAGTTCTAAGTGCTTGTTTTAGTGATGCAAGAGCATCTTGGGTGTAAGAGCAATCTTGCATCACCCAAAAAAATATTTCTATTTTTGTATTCAATAATGGCTATCTTGTGTAGAGCTGCTATTTATGGAAACTTGCTATTTTTAGTAAGTTGGTCTTACGATCTCGGAATGTTCTAATTTTACGTATGGAGGTTCATCTCAGTCATATCAGCCTGCCAGCAAAGTTTCATGGCTAGATCAAGTTTAGTTTTGAAGATATTGAAGATTTTCGGTATTGGCAGCAGGGTATAAAAACTTTGAACTCAGTTTTGAAGGCTTTAGATGCCCTAGATGAGGTCAACAAATTGGGTGATGGGTGCTTTACATAGGTCAAGCCTATAAAGCACTTTGTGGCATTTTTGAAATGGGGTTATAATAGTCAATCGGGTCAACTGGTGATGACTTATGGTCTCCGGAAGTTGGGCCACCGAAATGGCATAAAATAATTTTCCTTCAAAATTTTTGTTCGAGTTTCAAAACTCATTTTGAGCCGACTTTGATGTAATAAATTTTAAAATAAAATAATTTTAAGTTTGGTCGGCCCTTAGGGCTAAATTTCTGGAACCTTCTCAGGTGGTGGAAATTGCCTATATAAAGAAGGCTCGTAGTGTTGTCTAGGGCAGTTCTGGGTAGTAGATCTGGGTATTGATTCGAGGCTTTGTCCTACAGAATATTGTAAGGGAATGCCCATGTGGCTTTGCATATTGTAATTCTGAAAGTTTGTAATTCCACATTTGTGGAGATAATAAGAAGCCAATTTTTTGTTCTTGCATATTACTGTTGTTGTTTCTCTATTTCTGTTATGTGTTTGTGGTATTAAGGGGAGCACCCTTCATCAAGTGGTATCAGAGAAGGAGTTCTTGAGTGTGTAAATAGATCGCTGATTGTGAGACAGTTTGCACCAAGACCGTGGTTAGGGTTTCAGCACACATCGCAAAAATGCCTCCACGAAGAGAACATGGTGGAAGAGCTGGTGCTGTGACACCTGAGGTTAGAGAGCTGCAGAGACAAGTGCGAGCATTGCAAGAAGAGATTTGTAGAGGAATGAATCTTAATGTGAGAGACGAAGGCGAGGATGAAGCCGAAGAAGAATATCAAGAAAGAGAAGCCAAAATTGTGAACCAAGAGGAAGAATGACTTTTTCGGGCAATTTTCAAGATTGGGAAAAGACCTAAGATTGAGGTTCCTACATTTTCTGGAAATCTTAACCCAGAGGAATTGATTGACTGGATCAATGAATGTGAAGAATATTTTGAGTATGAAGATGTTGAGGATCCTGATAGGGTGAAATTGGTGAAGGCCAGACTGAAAGGTCATGCGAAGATCTGGTGGCAAGAAATTTAATTGTAGTGAAATAGAAGAGGGAAAGATAAAATCACAAGATGGGATCAGATGGTGGATAAATTGAAGGGACAGTTCATTCCTGTTGATTATGAGCTTGACCTACTAAAAAAAATGCAAAGTTTGAAGCAAGCAGGAAGATCTGTTCAGGAGTATACAGAAGAGTTCTATCGACTCCTCATTAGAACAGGCCATACAGAAGCTGATAAGGAGAAAGTTGCCCTAAAAGTAGAGGAAAAGCTGAACAAGAAGTTTGAGAGCAGACAAAATAGAAGAGGTCATCGTGGAAGATCTGGTGGACGGTCATATGGTGGCCAAAATGAAGATTTGAAAAAGAACGATGAGGCTAGTAGCAGCTAGAATCAGAGAGGAAACAATTCTAATTGTTTCCAAGAATAGAATAATAGAGATCAGAGAGGAAGAGGAAGAGGACGAGGTTCAGGAAGAGGAGGCTTCTGGGGAACATGTTTTCACTGTGGAGAAGAAGGTCATAGGGCATTTGAATGTCCTCAGCGCCAAGGCAGAATAGATAGGACAAATGAAGGCCAGGCTAGAGTTGCACATGTAGATTAAGATGCCAGATCATCAAATTTTGAAGATGCTAAAAGAGGAGAAATGCTAATTAATAGAAGAGTCTTGCTGAGTGGTGAGAATGAACCTAAACAAATGAGGAGCTTGTTTTGCACTAGATGCAAGTGTGAGGGTAAATTCTATGATGTGATTATCGATAGTGGAAGCACTGACAATTTGGTGTCAGAAGAGATGGTGACAAAGTTGAAGCTCAAGAGATAGAAACACCCATATCCATATCAGATTCCCTGGGTGCAGGATGACCACAAGGTCATGGTCTGTGAACAGTGCCTAGTAAAGTTCAAGATCGATAGGTACCAAGATGAGGTACTATGTGATATAATATCTATGGATGCATGTCATATGTTGTTGGGTAGACCGTGGTAGTTTGACAGATGTGCTGTACATGATGGTCGTGCTAATACCTATTCCCTCACAAAGGATGGAGTGCGACATATGCTAAAGCCATTGAAGGAGACCAAAGAAAAAGTATGTGGTAATGCAAGAATAACATTTGTTGATGGAAGAAAATTTCTAGATGGTATGAGGCATGAGCATGTGTGTTTTGCTTTAATTCCAATAGCTAGTAAAGAAGAAGTAGAGGATGTACCTGTAGAGGTTGCAAACTTTTTGAATGAGTTTCAGGATATTGTATCTGATAATGTACCTGATGGATTACCACTCGTAAAGAAGATCAGTTATCAGATGGATTTGATTCCAAGAGCCAGTTTGCTAAACAAACCAGCACACAGAATGACACTAGTAGAAAGTGAAGAGTTGAACAGATAAGTACATGAGTTGTTACAGAAGGGATTGATTTGGGAGAGCCTGAGTCCATGTGCTGTACCAGTAGTAGCAGCACCAAAGAAGAATGGGGAATGGAGGATGTGTATAGATTCCAGAGCAATAAACAAGATCACAATCAAGTATAGATTTTCATTGCCATGAATGGATGATATTATGGATTGTTTAAGTGGAGCTATGTATTTCTCAAAGATAGATCTGAAGAGTGGATATCACCAGATTCAGATCAGAGAAGGAGATGAATGGAAGACTACCTTAAAGACAAAGAAAGGACTGTATGAGTCGTTAGTCATGCCTTTCAGGCTAACCAATGCACATAGCACTTTCATGTGGCTCATGAACGAGGTTCTGAAAGAATTTCTGAGAAAGTTTGTCATTGTTTACTTAGATGATATTTTGATCTTTAGCAAGACATTGAAGGAACATATGATGCATATTCATATGGTGTTTGAGAAGCTAAGAGATGAGAAATTGTTGATTAATTTAAGGAAGTGTAGTTTTGTGAAGAAAGAGTTAGTGTATTTGAGATTTGTATTTTCAACAGAAGGTCTAAAAAGGACCCAGAGAAGGTACATACTATCATTGAATGGCCTACTCCAAGGAGAGCTACCGAGGTAAGATCTTTTCATAGTCTATCTAACTTTTACAGAAAGTTTATCAGAAATTTTAGCAGTATTTGTGGACCTTTGACTGAAACAATGAGAGGGGATAGAAAAGAGTTTAAGTGGACTAAAAGGGTAGAAAAAAATTTTCAATTGTTGAAACAAAAAGTTAGAGAACAACCTGTTTTAGCATTTCTAGATTTTAATAAAGTGTTTCAAGTAGATTGTGATGCTAGTGGTACTGCAATAGGAGCTGTTATGAACCAAGAAGGTAAACTTGTTGCTTATTTTAGTGAGAAGTTAAATGATGCCAAGAGGGAGTATTTTGTTTATGATCAGAAATTTGATGCTATAGTTTAGGCATTAAAGAAGTGGAGACATTATCTACTTCCTAAAGAGTTTGTCTTGTATACTGATCATCAAGCTTTGCAATATTTTAATAGTCAAGGAAAGTTGAATCAGAGGCATTTGAAATGGGTTGAGTTTTTGCAGAGTTATACATTTGTTTTGAAACAAAAAACTGAAAAATCTAACAAGGTTGTAGATGCTCTTAGCAAAAGGCAACTATTGCTGACAGATATATAGATTGAGGTGGTTGGGTTCAAGGAACTCAAGAATTTGTATTCAGAGGATCCTGATTTTGGTGGAGCTTGAAAAACTTGTAAAGAACCTGTTACTCTAGATAGGATGAAGTGGCTGGATTTTATCTAGGATGATATGCTATTCAGAGGGAGTCATTTGTGCATTCCAAGAAGTTCTATGAGGGAGAATCTCATCAAAGAGAAGCATAGTGGAGAATTGGTTGGACATTTTGGTCATAATAAAACCCTTGCTTTGGTTATTGAAAATTATTATTGGCCACAGTTACAGCAAGATGTGAAGAAGTTTGTACAGAGTTGCAGAGTATGTCAGATGGTGAAGGGAGTGAAGCAGAATACAAGGTTATATCAGCCATTACCTATACCAAAGAAGCTTTCAGAGGATATCAGTATGGACTTTGTTCTTGGTTTACCGAGGACACAGCGGGGACATGATTTAATTTTTATAGTAGTTGACAGATTTTTGAAGATGACACATTTCATTCCCTACAAAAACACTAATGATGTTGTTCATGTAGTAGAATTATTTTTCAGAGAAGTAGTGAGACTACATGGTTTGCCAAAGACCATAGTTTTAGATAGAGACACTAAGTTTGTTAGATATTTCTAGCGTACATTATGGAAGAAGTTGAAGACAGATTTGAAGTTTAGTTCATCACATCATCCACAGACTGATGGACAGACAGAGATGGTGAATAGAAGTTTAAAAAATCTGCTGAGATGTTTGGTTGGAGATAAGCCAACAGGATGGGATTTGATTTTATCACAGATAAAATTTTCATACAATAATTCTATCAATAGGAGCACTGGTAAATCACCATTCCAGATTGTATATGGAAGTAGTCCAAAAAATGTATCTGAATTGAGAAAGATAGATAAAGGAGAAATAAGTAGTGCTGAAGCTGAGGATTTTGCAGAGCACTTGAAGAACATTCATGTGGAGGTGAGGAAGCATATTACCAAGATGAATGCGTAGTATAAGGCTAAGGCAGATGAGAAAAAGAGGCATAAGAAATTTCAAGTTGGAGATGAAGTCATGGTTCATTTGCAAAAGGAGCGATTTCTGATTGCTACATATAACAAGTTGAAAATGAAGAAGTTTGGGCCATGTAAGATACTGAAGAAGCATGATTCATGAAATGCATATGAGATAGACTTGCCTAGTGAGCTGAACATTTCACTAGTGTTTAACATTTCAGATTTGACAAAGTATCATGAAGGAGGTGTTGAAGATGAGGTTGCAGCAGCACAGTGGAGTATTCCAGCGACCAGTTCAGATATCAAGTAGATTGAAGACATACTGGACAGTCGTGTTGGTAGAAGCACAAGGAACATGACATATGAAGAGTATTTGGTCAAATGGAAAGGATGACCTGTTGAAGATTCATCATGGCTAACAAAGGAAGAGGTTAACTATCTTGATTTTCCTCTACACACCTGAGTCGTGATAGGGTCACTTCTCAAATTACCCTAGGTGTCTGATGCAGGAGCATCCTGGGTGTAAGAACAATCTTGCATCACCCAAAAAAATATTTATGATTTTGTATTCAATAAGGGCTATCTTGTGCAGAGCTACTATTTATGGAAACTTGCTATTTTGAGTAAGTTGGTCTTATGGTCTCGGAAGTTTCTAATTTTACATGTGGAGGTTCATCTCAGTCATATCAGCCTGCCAGCAAAGATTCATGGCTAGATCAGGTCTAGTTTTGAACATATTGAAGATTTTTAGTATTGGTAGCAGGGTAGAGAAACTTTGAACTTAGTTTTGAAGGCTTTAGAGGCCCTGAATGAGGATGGAAAATTGGCTGACAAGTGCTTTGGCCCTGTCAAGCTTGTAGAGTGCTTCGTGACATTTTCAAAATGGGTTATAATAGTCAATCAGGTCAATTGGTGATGACTTATGGTCTCCGGAAGTTAGGCCACCTGAAATGGAAGAAAATAATTTTCCTTCAAAATTTTTGTTCAAGTTTCAAAACTCATTTTGAGCTGACTTTGATGTAATAAATTGTAAAATAAAATAATTTTAAGTTTGGTCGGCCCTTAGGGCTAAATTTCTGGAACCTTCTCAGGCGGTGGAAATTGCCTATATAAAGAAGGCTCATAGTGTTGTCTAGGGCAGTTCTGGGTAATAGATCTGGGTATTGATTCGAGGCTTTGTCCTACAGAATATTGTAAGGGAATGCCCATGTGGCTTTCCATATTGTAATTCTGAAAGTTTGTAATTCCACATTTGTTGAGATAATAAAAAGCCAATTTTATGTTCTTCCATATTATTGTTGTTGTTTCTCTATTTCTATTATGTGTTTGTGGTATTAAGGGGAGCACCCTTAATCAAGTGGTATTAGAGCAGGAGGCCGATGGTGAGGCAGTTTGCACCAGAACCATGGTTAGGGTTTTAGTGCACATCGCAAAAATACCTCCACGAAGAGAACGTAGTAGAAGAGCTGGTGCTATGACACCTGAGGTTAGAGAGCGGCAGAGACAAGTGCGAGCATTGTAAGAAGAGATTCATAGAGAAATGAATCTTAATGTCAGAGATGAAAGCGAGGATGAAACCGAAGAAAAATATCAAGAAGGAGAAGCCAAAATTATGAACCAGGAGGAAGAATGACTTTTTTGAGTGATTTCCAAGATTGGGAAAAGACCTAAGATTGAGGTTCCTACATTTTCTAAAAATCTTAACCCAGAGGAATTGATTGACTAGATCAATAAATGTGAGAAATATTTTGAGTATGAAGATGTTGAGGATTTTGATAGGGTCAAATTTGGGAAGGCCAGAATGAAAGGTCATGTGAAGATCTGGTGGCAAGAAATACAATTGGAGTGAAATAGAAGAGGGAAAGATAAAATCACAAGATGGGATCAGATGGTGGATAAATTGAAGCGACAATTCATTCCTATTGATTATGAGCTTGACCTACTAAAGAAAATGCAAAGTTTGAAGCAAGCAACAAGATCTGTTCAGGAGTATACAGAAGAGTTCTATCGACTCCTCATTAAAACAAGCCATCTAAAAGCTGATAAGGAGAAAGTTGCTCGATACCTTAATGGGTTAAGGCCAAGCATTCAGGAGGAGTTGAATCTGGTTCAAATGAATAGTATTGAGGAGGCATACCAGTTTTCCCTAAAAGTAGAAGAAAAGCTGAACAAAAAGTTTGAGAGCAGACAAAATGGAAGAGGTCGTGGTGGAAGATCTGGTGGACGGTCATATGATGGCTGAAATGAAGATCCGAAAAAGAAGGATAAGGCCAGTAGCAGCTAGAATCAGAGAGGAAATAATTCCAATCATTTCCAAGATTAGAATAATAGAGATCAGAGAGGAAGAGGAAGAGGACAAGGTTCAGGAAGAGGAGGCTTCCGTGGAACATATTTTCACTATGGAGAAGAAGGTCATAGGGCATTTGAATGTCCTCAGTGCCAAGGCAGAATAGATAGGACAAATGAAGGCCAGACCAGAGTTGGACATGTAGATGAAAATGCCAAATCATCAAATTTTGAAGATGCTAAAAGAGGAGAAATGCTAATTAACAGAAGAGTCTTGCTGAGTGGTGAGAATGAATCTGAACAAAAGATGAGCTTGTTTCGCACTAGATGCAAGTGTGAGGGTAAATGTTGTGATGCGATTATCGATAGTGGAAGCACTGACAATTTGGTGTCAGAAGAGATGGTGACAAAGTTGAAGCTCAAGAGACAGAAATACCCACATCCTTATTGGATTACCTAGGTGCAGGATGACCACAAGGTCATGGTCTATGAACAGTGCCTAGTAAAGTTCAAGATCGGCAGGTACCAAGATGAGGTACTATGTGATATAATATCTATGGATGCATGTCATATGTTATTATGTAGACCATGGCAGTTTGACAAATGTGTTGTACACGATGGTCATGTGAATACCTATTCCCTAACAAAGGATGGAGTGTGACATAAGCTAAACCCATTGAAGGAGATTGAAGAAAAGGTATGTGGTAATGCAAGAATAACATTTGTTGATAGAAAAAAATTTCTAGATGGTATGAGGCATGAGCATGTGTGTTTTGCTTTAATTCCAAAAGCTAGTAAAGAAAAAGTAGAGGATGTACCTGTAGAGGTTGCAGATTTGTTGAATGAGTTTTAGGATATTGTATCTGATAATGTCCCTGATGGATTACCACCCATAAAGAAGATCAGTCATCAGATGGATTTGATTCCAGGAGCCAGTTTACCAAACAAGGTAGCACATAGAATGACACCAGCAGAAAGTGAAGAGTTGAACAAACAAGTACATGAGTTGTTACAGAAGGGATTGATTCGAGAGAGCTTGAGTCCATGTGCTGTACCAATAGTATTAGCACCAAAGAAGAATGGGGAATGGAGGATGTGTACAGATTCCAGAGAAATAAACAAGATCACAATCAAGTATATGTTTCTATTACCACGAATGGATGATATTATGGACTGTTTGAGTGGAGCTGTGTATTTCTCAAACATAGATCTAAAGAGTGGATATCACTAGATTCAGACTAGAGAAGGAGATGAATGGAAGACTGCCTTCAAGACAAAGGAAGGACTATATGAGTGGTTAGTCATGCCTTTTGGGCTAACCAATGCACCGAGCACTTTCATGTGGCTCATGAACGAGGTTCTGAAAGAATTTCTGAAAAATTTTGTCATTCTTTACCTAGATGATATTTTGATCTTTAGCAAGACATTGGAGGAACACATGATGCATATTCTTATGGTGTTTGAGAAGCTAAGAGATGAGAAATTGTTGATTAATTTAAAGAAGTGCAGTTTTGTGAAGAAAGAGTTAGTGTATTTGAGATTTTTAGTTTCAGCATAAGGTCTAAAAATAGACACAGAGAAGGTATAGGCTATCCTTGAATGGCCTACTCCAAGGAGTGCTACCAAAGTAAGATCTTTTCATCGTCTAGCTAGCTTTTACAGAAAGTTTATCAGAAATTTCAGCAGTATTTGTGGACCCTTGACTGAAACAATAAGAGGGGATAGAAAAGAGTTTAAGTGGACTAATGGGGCAGAAAAGAGTTTTCAATTGTTGAAATAAAAAGTTATAGAACAACTTATTTTAGCACTTCCAAATTTTAATAAGCTGTTTCAAGTAGATTGTGATGCTAGTGGTACTGCAATAGGAGCTGTTATGAGCCAAAAAGGTAAACCTATTGCTTATTTTAGTGAGAAGTTAAATGATGCCAAGAAGGAGTATTCTATTTATGATCAGGAATTTTATGCTATAGTTCAGGCGTTAAAGAAGTGGAGACATTATCTACTTCCTAAAGAGTTTGTCTTATATATTGATCATCAAGCTTTGCAATATTTGAATAGTCAAGGAAAGTTGAATTAGAGGCATTTGAAATGGGTTGAGTTTTTGTAGAGTTATACATTTATTTTGAAACACAGAAGTGAAAAATCTAATAGGGTTGCAGATGCTCTTAGCAGAAGGCAACTATTGCTGACAGAGATGCAGATTGAGGTGGTTGGGTTCAAGGAACTCAAGAATTTGTATTCAGATGATCCTAATTTTGGTGGAGCTTGGAAAGCTTGTAAAGAACCTGTTACTCTAGATAGGATGAAGTGGCTAAATTTTATCATCTAGGATGATATGTTATTCAGAGGGAGTCAGTTGTGCATTCCAAGAAGTTCTATGAGGGAGAATCTTATCAAAGAGAATCATAGTGGAGAATTGGCTGGACATTTTGGTCATGATAAAACCCTTGCTTTGGTTATTGAAAATTATTATTGGCCATAGTTACAGCAAGATGTGAAGAAGTTTGTATAGAGTTGTAGAGTATGTCAGATGGCGAAGGGAGTGAAGCAGCATACAGGGTTATATCAGCCATTACCTATACTAGAGAAGCCTTGGGAGGATATCAGTATGGACTTTGTTCTTGGTTTACCGAGGACACAGCAGGGACATGATTCAATTTTTATAGTAGTTGACAGATTTTTGAAGATGACACATTTTATTTCCTCCAAAAAGACTAATGATGTTGTTCATGTAGCAGAATTATTTTTCAGAGAAGTAGTGAGACTACATGGTTCGCCAAAGACCATAGTTTTAGATAGAGACACTAAGTTTGTTGGATATTTCTATCTTACATTGTGGAAAAAGTTGAAGACAGATTTGAAGTTCAGTTCATCACATCATCCACAGACTGATGGACAGACAGAGGTAGTGAATAGAAGTTTGGGAAATCTGCTGAGATATTTGGTTGGAGACAAGCCAACAGGATGGGATTTGATTTTACCACAGGCAAAATTTGCATACAATAATTCTGTCAACAAGAGCACTAGTAAATCACCATTCCAGATTGTATATGGAAGTAGTCCAAGAAATGCATCTGAATTGAGAAAGATAGATAAAGGAGAAATAAGTAGTGCTGAAGCAGAGGATTTTACAGAGCACTTGAAGAACATCCATGAGGAGGTGAGGAAGCATATTACCAAGATGAATGCATAGTATAAGGCTGAGGTAGATGAGAAAATGAGGCATAAAGAATTTCAGGCTGGAGATGAAGTCATGGTTCATTTTTGGAAGGAGCGATTTCCCATTGCTACATTTAACAAGTTGAAAATGAAGAAGTTTGGGTCATGTAAGATACTGAAGAAGCATGATTCAAGAAATGCATATGAGGTAGATTTGCCTAGTGAGCTGAACATTTCACCAATGTTTAACATTTCAGATTTGACAGAGTATCATGAAGGAGGTGTTGAAGATGAGGTTGCAGCAGCACAGTGGAGTATTTCAGCAACCAGTTCAGATATCAAGGAGATTGAAGACATATTGGACAGTCATGTTGGTAGAAGCACAAGGAGCAGGACATATGAAGAGTATTTGGTCAAATGGAAAAGATGACCTATTGAAGATTCATCATGGCTAACAAAGGAGGAGGTTAACCATCTCTATTTTCCTCTACACACCTGAGTCATGACAGGGTCACTTCTCAAATTACCCCGGGTGTCTGATGCAGGAGCATCCTACGTGTAATAGCAATCTTGCATCACACAAAAAAATATTTATGTTTTTGTATTCAATAAGGACTATTTTGTGCAGAGCTGCTATTTATGGAAACTTTCTATTTTTAGTAAGTTGGTCTTAGGATCTCAGAATGTTATAATTTTACATGTGGAGGTTCATCTCAGTCATATCAACCTGCCAGCAAAGTTTCATGGCTAGATCAGGTCTAGTTTTGAAGATATTGAAGATTTTCTGTATTGGCAGTAGGGTACAGAAACTTTGAACTTAGTTTTGAAGGCTTTAGATGCCCCGAGTGAGGTCGAAAAATTGGGTGACGGGTGCTTTGCGCAAGTCAAGCCTATAGAGCGCTTCGTGGCATTTCTAAAATGGTATTATAATAGTCAATCGGGTCAACTGGTGATGACTTATGGTCTCTGAAAGTCAGGCCACCTGAAATGGCAGAAAATAATTTTCCTTCAAAATTTTTGTTCGGGTTTCAAAACTTATTTTGAGCCTACTTTGATGTAATAAATTGTAAAATAAAATAATTCTAAGTTTGGTCGGCCCTTAGGGCTAAATTTCTGGAACCTTCTCAGGCGGTGGAAATTGCCTATATAAAGAAGGCCCGTAGTGTTGTCTAGGGCAGTTTTGGGTAGTAGATTTGGGTATTGATTCGAGGCTTTATCCTACAGAATATTGTAAGGGAATGCCCATGTGGCTTTGCATGTTGTAATTCTAAAAGTTTGTAATTCCACATTTGTTGAGATAATAAGAAGCCAATTTTTTGTTCTTGCATATTATTGTTATTGTTTCTCTATTTCTATTATGTGTTTGTGGTATTAAGGGGAGCACCCTTCATCAAGTGGTATCAAAGCAGGAATTCTTGAGTGTGTAAACAGATCGCTAACTGTGAGGTAGTTTGCACCAGGACCGTGGTTAGGGTTTCAGCGTGCATTGCAAGAAGAGATTCACAGAGAAATGAATCTTAATGTCAGAGATGAAAGCAAGGATGAAGCCGAAGAAGAATATCAAGAAGGAGAAGCCAAAATTGTGAACCAGGAGGAAGAATGACTTTTTCGGGTGATTTCCAAGATTGGGAAAAGACCTAAGATTGAGGTTCCTACATTTTTTGGAAATCTTAACCCAGAGGAATTGATTGACTGGATCAATGAATGTGAGGAATATTTTGAGTATAAAAATCTTGAGGATCCTGATAGGGTGAAATTTGCGAAGCCCAGACTGAAAGATCATGCGAAGATTTGGTGGCAAGAAATACAATTGGAGCAAAATAGAAGAGGGAAAGATAAAATCACAAGATGGGATGGGATGGTGGATAAATTGAAGCGATAATTCATTCCTGTTGATTATGAGCTTGACCTACTAAAAAAAATGCAAAGTTTGAAGCAAGTAGGAAGATCTGTTCAGGAGTATACAGAATAGTTCTATTGACTCCTTATTAGAACAGGCCATGCACAAGCTGATAAGGAGAAAGTTGTCTGATACCTTAATGGGTTAAGGCCAAGCATTCAGGAGGAGTTGAATCTGGTTTGAATGAACAGTATTGAGGAGGCATATCAGTTTGCCCTAAAAGTAGAGGAAAAATTGAACAAGAAGTTTGAGAGCAGATAAAATGGAAGAGGTCGTGGTGGAAGATCTGGTGGATGGTCATATGGTGGCCGAAATGAAGATCCAAAAAAAAAAGATGAGGCCAGTAGCAGCCAAAATTAGAGAGGAAATAATTCTAATCATTTCCAAGATCAAAATAATAGAGATTAGAGAGGAAGAGGAAGAGGACAAGGTTCAGGAAGAGGAGGCTTCCGTGGAACATGTTTTCACTGTGGAGAAGAAGGTCATAGGGCATTTGAATGTCCTCAGTGCTAAGGCAGAATAGACAGGAGAAATGAAGGCCATGCCAGAGTTGCACATGTAGATGAAGATGCCAGATCATCAAATTCTAAAGATGCTAAAAGAGGAGAAACGCTAATTAACAGAAGAGTCTTGCTGAGTGGTGAGAATGAACCTGAACAAAGGAGGAGCTTGTTTCGCACTAGATGCAAGTGTGAGGGTAAATGCTATGATGTGATTATCGATAGTGGAAGCACTAAAAATTTGGTGTCAGAAGAGATGGTGACAAAGTTGAAGCTCAAGAGATAGAAACACCCACATCCATATCAGATTGCCTTGGTGTAGGATGACCACAAGGTCATGGTTAGTGAATAGTGCCTAGTAATGTTCAAAATCGGCGGGTACCAAGATGAGGTACTATGTGATATAATATCTATGGATGCATGTCATATGTTGTTGGGTAGACCGTGGCAGTTTGACAGATGTGCTGTACACAATGGTTGTGCGAATACCTATTCCTTGAAAAAGGATGGAGTGCGACATAAGCTAAAGTCATTAAAGGAGACCAAAGAAAAGGTATGTGGTAATTGAAGAATAACATTTGTTGATGGAAGAAAATTCCTAGATGGTATGAGGCATGAGCATTTGTGTTTTTCTTTAATTCCAAAAGCTAGTAAAGAAGAAGTAGAGGATGTACCTATAAAGGTTGCAGATTTGTTGAATGAGTTTCAGGATATTGTATCTGATAATGTACCTGATGGATTACCACCCATAAGGAAGATCAGTCATCAGATAGATTTGATTTCAGGAGCTAGTTTACCAAACAAGGCAGCACACAAAATGACACCAGTAGAAAGTGAAGAGTTGAACAGACAAGTACATGAGTTGTTATAGAAGGGATTGATTTGGGAGAGCCTAAGTCCATGTGTTGTACTAGCAGTATCAGCACCAAAGAAGAATGGGGAATGGATGATGTGTACAGATTTTAGAGCAATAAATAAGATCACAATCAAGTATAGGTTTCCATTGCCACAAATGGATGATATTATGGACTGTTTGAGTGGAGCTATGTATTTTTCAAAGATAGATCTGAAGAGTGGATATCACCAGATTCAGATCAGAGAAAGAGATGAATGGAAGACTGACTTCAAGACAAAAGAAGGACTGTATGAGTAGTTAGTCATGCCTTTTGGGCTAACCAATGCACCGAGCACTTTCATGCGGCTCATGAATGAGGTTCTGAAAGAATTTCTAGGAAAGTTTGTCATTGTTTACTTACATGATATGTTGATCTTTAGCAAGACATTGGAGGAACATATGATGCATATTCGTATGGTGTTTGAGAAGCTAAGAGATGAAAAATTGTTGATTAATTTAAGGAAGCTCAGTTTTGTGAAGAAAGAGTTAGTGTATTTGGGATTTGTAGTTTTAGCAGAAGGTCTAAAAATGGACCCAGAGAAGGTAAAGACTATCTTTGAATACCCTACTCCAAGGAGTGCTACCGAGGTAAGTTCTTTTCATGGTCTAGCTAGCTTTTACAGAAATTTTATCAAAAATTTTAGCAGTATTTGTGGACCCTTGACTGAAACAATGAGAGGGGATAGAAAAGAGTTTAAGTGGACTAATGGGGCAGAAAAGAGTTTTCAATTTTTGAAATAAAAAGTTACAGAACAACCTGTTTTAGCACTTCCAAATTTTAATAAGGTGTTTCAAGTAGATTGTGATGCTAGTGGTACTGCAATAGGAGCTGTTATGAGCCAAGAAGGTAAACCTGTTGCTTATTTCAGTGACAAGTTAAATGATGGTATCCTGATAGCTTTCCTTTGCCGGATAATGGTGAGTTTATTGATCACTTTTCTTGTATTATCTTGAAAGTGAATCATGATGTTTCTAACCGGCTGGATGAAACATATGATCTCAGTTTGCCTCTGTTGTATGGAGATGAGAATTATTTATTTGATCAGGGTAAGGACTGATTTCATTTTCGGGGCTTTGAGCCTTTGTAAATAAGCTTCAATTTTGTACATTTGTAGTTGCTTTCCTTTCAGCAGTAGTGTAGTTTCTTTTAATAAAGGAGCCTCAGAACCAAATAATGGATTGGAGGAATAAGAAGAGAACCTATTTTTTGGGGTGGTCTGCTCTTCTAGGAGATTCTGATATTCTTGTGTTGATCTTACACTCAACCATCCCCAGATAGAGCCAATGTTGGTACTCAAAATGCAGTTTTGAGGTACCATGTAAAATTTTGATTATGTGCTCATTTTGGCTTTGTATTGCATGCTAGTATGGGCGTATTTGGGGTCATATCTTGAGGTCTATGTGTTCATTTCTTTGTATTCATCCTATCAAAGTTTTTTGAAGTCCTTAGATGGCATGTTGAAATGGGTTTGCGTCATTTCATTCCTAGGGGGTCTCAAAATCAGAAAATTGCTAAGTGTAGAAATCACAGGGAAGGGTCACTTTGAGATAGAATATCTTGAAATTTGATAAGTGTCATAAAAATCTGAGCCTAGCATCTTGTTGTAAAAATTGCATACTCTATATGTGTCAGGTTTTAGGTCAATGTGATAAGTTTTGACCATATTTATTCATCCCCTTCCGGAGGTGTTTTCTTATTTTTGCACTTGTGCACTTGTTCAGTTATTCTCGGAGGCCCTGTTTGTGGAGTTGTATCTTTTTCTTGGTGATTGGAAGTGAAGTGATGATTATTTCCTTGTATTTTAAACAAGTTTTACTTCATCCTTATCAGTTTGCAGCTCATGACGAATCTATTGGATGAGTTTCCCAATGCAATTCCCTTTGCAGTTTCTGTTGTTTGCAAAGAGTGTAAAGTGCACGAGTTTGCCGAAGGTCAACTTTGTTAATTTATAACTTTTGACCAGTCAAACCTATCAGTGAAATTCTTGTTGGTCTGCATTAAAAAGTTGATATATTACTTCCAGTTCAGATTTGAGCCTTCTACCAATCCAGTTGATATCCTTTTAAAGGCATTTCCAAACTGCACTTTCCTTCATTTTCTGCATGTTCTGAGTCTATCTCTGCAAGTACCAGTTTTCAGAGGGCTATATCTTTTGCCTAGTTTACTCTCAGATTAGGACGATGATTGAATCATGATGTTTGCATCTCAGTGTACTTATGTGCCAGTTTGTGGCTTCCTAGGGATCTGTTTGGTATTTTTGCCTCAGGTATAGTCAAGGGATGTCATTTTGCGAGGTGTTTCTATGTATCTAAAAGTTTATGTCAGTCAGACGACAAATTTTTAACAGTGGTTCTAGTCAGTTTTTGAAGCCAGTTTCAGGGCCTATTCACAATGATTTTGGTGCTTTTGCAGAAAAAGGTTTTTTTTTAATCTTTTGGCGATCTGGGTTTGTTTCATTCTTCAATTGCGGAACATCTTGGAGATGTGTGGAATGGTTTCTAGTCCAGGTGTTTGAATTCAATTTTTTTCTAGCCAGGCCCACTCTCGACCCGACCTGTTTCATATAGTGAATTATGATCCTGAAAAGAGGGAGCTATTGAACACAACGGAGAACAAATTGGAATCTGATAATGGGTTGTTAACTGTCATTGACTGGGAAATATATGCATCTTGACTGAATTTTATGGGCAGTGATTTTTGATTGTTTGCTCTCTCTTTCTAGAGACCCCAGACCAGGTCATATTGGGAGTCTAAAGAATGATGTTCATTGGGTTTCTTTAGATTTAAATAAGTTTCTCAGTTCTAAAAAGCATGGCTCAAAATATGGGGAAAAAATATCCATTAAGTCCATCTGATTACAAGATTTATGAGGAAGTGGGACAAGGTGTCAGTGCAATAGTGCATTGAGCACTTTGTATTCCTTTCAATGAGATTGTTGCCATCAAGTTTCTTGACTTGGAGAAATGCAATAGTAATTTGGATGTAATACATCGTGAAGAAAAAACAATGAGCTTGATAACCACCCCAATGTTTTACAAGCACATTGTTCATTCGTGGCAGATAAAAAGCTCTGGGTTGTAATGCCATATATGTCTGGGGGTTCTTGTCTCCATATAATGAAATCTGTGTATCCAGATGGATTTGAAGAGGGAGTTATTACAACTATCTTGAAGGAGGTTCTTAACGCCCTAGAATACCTACATAGACACGGGCACATACATCGCGATGTCAAGGCTGGAAATATTTTGGTTGACAATAGTGGTGCAGTTAAGTTAGGGGATTTTGGTGTCTCCGCTTCCATGTTTGATACTGGTGATAGACAAAGGCCCAAGAATACTTTTGTGGGGACCCCTTGCTGGATGGCACCTGAGATTATGGAGCAAATCCATGATTATGATTTCAAAGCCGATATATGGTCATTTGGAATAACAGCTTTGGAGGTTGCCCATGGTCATGCTCCATTTTACAAGTACCCTCCAATGAAGGTTCTGCTTATGACATTGTAGAATGCACCTACTGGCTTGGACTATGAAAGGGATAAAAGATTTTCAAAAGCTTTCAAGGAAATGATAGCTTCCTGGTTAGTAAAGGATCCAGAAAAGTGGCCATCTGCAGAAAAGCTTTCGAAACTCTCCTTCTTCAAATATACACGATCTAATGAGTACTTGGCCCAGACTATACTAGATGGTCTACCTCCTCTAGGTTATCGAATTAGGGTATAAAGGAAAAATAATTAGATAGACTTGCACAAAAGAAAATGCCTTATGAAGAGAAAGGGAGCTATCACAGCTAAAAAGTTTCCTTTGGGAAGTACTTTCTACACAGCAAATGACGCATAAATAGGGTTATATGCATTAGAAGGAGAATGTAGTTGAAACTTTCACACAATACACAGGAAGAAGATGCCAGCCTATTTCAAGTGGCTGCCAACAACATAACAAAGGGGATTCACGCAATTAAATTAAGGCATGAGCACATCAACAAAGGGACCTGTGTTTGAAAAGGACTCTGTGTTAGAAAGAGAAGACTGGTGTAATAGAAAGAGAAGACTGGTGTAATAGAAAATGCACTCAGTGCATTTGAAAGAGACCAACGCATTTGAAAAGAACCAGCGTTAAAACAAAGAGGCAGTGTGAAAGAACAAGAGACCAGTGTCCCAGACAATCCAAACACAACCTACACAAAGAGACAAAATGGGGGCTGTGCGATGCAATGGAGGACTCACCTGTGGTTTAGGGTGCTCACACGGTAGAAGGAACCAGCGCGTGAGTGATGATGCAGATCCAAGAATATTGCCCACGTGAGGTACAATGAAGGGGCCTGTGTTTTGAATAAGCCTTGCGCAATGTGTATTATGGTTTGGCGCAAAAGGAGGAGTTGTAATCAAGTTGGAGATGGAACGCTTGTCTTTGAAAAATGATATACCTAAAGTATCGAAAGAACAACTTAGTAAGATGGATGCTGATATAGAGACGTTTAAACAAAAGCAAAAAGATCTTGTAGAATGCTCATGCAAGGGCCTGGTAGTGGATAAGGTGTTGTCAAACTAAGGCATACCAGTGCCAGATATAATGGAGGGTTGCTAAGGGTTTGAAAGAATAGTTAAGTGTGGAAAAACCTCACGGATATAAGAAGGAAATTCACGCCCCGAATTGGGACTGCCAACGTAAGGGATGTTGCCAGCGCAACATAAGTGAGTAGAATGGAGGCCCTCACACAACTATACGGATTGTTGTGTAAACAAAATGACAGGAAGCAGAAATCAGTAAAAATGTCTCACGCGTTGAGAAGAGGAAGAAAACTACAGGAGTCACTAAATAGATTTGTCCCACATGCAGCAGGTGAACGGTCTTTTTGGTATTTATATATCAACGCACTCATTATGCAACATAAGTAAGAAGTCACGGAGGCTATTGGCGAGCCGCTTGGCTTGTAGGCTTAGTGCGTGGTAGGCCCCACTAAATTTTGAGGGGAAATACAAAGAAATGCTTTAAAACTAGGAAGTGAATAATACCACATTCACACGGAAACAGGTATATGAGATGTTTATAACCAATCTCCCAAACACACAAGGTAAGTCAAATAGAGGAAGCTATGCCCACGCGAGCTCCCAAGCTGCCTTGGTTTCCATGCCCGTGCCCACTGGGAGTCTAGTTGGCAGTTGCATGGAAGGTGGGCCCCACAAGATAGTAAGATATTTTTAAATGTGCAAGAGATCTGACCTTGAGATGCGCGCCACAAATAGACGGTGGTCACATGATCGCAAGGGCCAGATTTGGCTCTTACAAACATGCGACAAGGTGACATGTGGCACACATGATGACATGGTGGGATGTTATTGTTCAATGTCCAGGTGGAGACATAGACCAACCAAGTAGAGCCATGTGGCAAAGGTCAAATGTGGTGTCTAGATGTTGATGAGGTGGCCGGCTGACCAACCAGATTGTTGCCACTTGGCAAGTGGGTCCCGCACCTGTGGAAGCATAAAATGAATTAATAATTCAAAAGAGCATTCCCATGCATATTCAAAAAGACAAAAAATCAAAATTAAAAGTGTTAGTTCCTGTAGTCTACACTATATGCAATAATTTCAAAACTCAAAGTGCGGGCCTGTGCACGAAAAATGGTCCTGGGAATTCAATTTTTATCAAAAGTATGAAGTGTTATATGTTTCTGGAAAGGTCTCGAAATGAGGAATCCAATAGCAGTGAGTATTTTTAGTTTCAAGATGATAGATGAGAGAAGGTCAGGTTCAAATTTCAAGGACAAGAATCAGGATCAGATAAATGTGAGAAGTGATTACAGATAGAGGTTACAGATTTGGAGGGAAAAAGGTTTGTAAAGGCACGGTAGTTGTAGATATTTTCAGGATAGACAGGTTTCAGTGATGGAGATTTTTCTCCATTCTCCTATATCTTGTTTTTCTCTGAATTGTGAAAGGGATGTTGAATTTTATGCTAGGACAGCTTCAGGCTTCTGAGTCTTGTATTTTTGTGTTCATAGTTTAGCAATGTACAGTTTCAGATAAGTTTTAATGAAAATAAGAGAATCCCTATTCAATTCTTGTTGATGTCTTTGTATATTTGGTCTTGTTTCTTGTGTGTCAGTTTGTAAGGCATTTTGATGCACTAGCTATAAGGTAGCTGTGATCTTGTTTTCAAGTTTCTTTCAAGGAGAGAGTCAGTCTTAAATACAAGATCTGAGAAGTTGAGATTTATATATGAATTTGATATCCAGGTATTGAAATGAGAAGAATGATTTGCAAGGCATTCCATTCGGGTTTTGGAGTTTGGATTTAAGTTTTCTGGGATTGCATATTTGTTGACTTTGTTGCCCAATAGACAAGGCACTAGTCCTGGTTCGAATAGCAGTTTTTCTTCATCAAGTATTAATTAAAATCACTTTACTTTCTTGTTATTATGAACTTTCATGTTTGATTGTATTCAGGGAGTACAATTCATTCTAGTGATTCCTTGTAGAGACACTCAATGGGTTAACCTGCCTGAGTTTCAAAGCTCGAAAAGAAGAAGGAGTTTATCCTTGTTGTCACATTTGTCATTTTTCTGCAATGAGTGTTTACTTTTGTTAATATCATGGATTGGCTTTCTAAGCTCTGCATTAGTTGCAGCAAAAGACATTAGTGAATCATTGTGAGAACCCCTAATCCACTATAGGATTTCATTGTGAAGCAGTGAGTCTAAAGATAGGTACACCTGCCTGGATCTTTGGAGCCCAAAGTAGAAGAAGGACTTGGTCCTTATCAATTAGCCTTTTCCCTATAAGAATCCATAATTGGGAACCTGAGAGTCAAGCTTAAATAGCTATATTGGCGATTCTACATGAAAAAGAGCTAACAAATTGGTGACTCTATTGGGGAAGAAATAAATGACAGGAAGTTAAGATGTCTAATTCCTTGCTTTGCTGAATCATCCCATGGTCTGGTCCAATTTGGTTATAGAGTCTAGTTCTTTTCAAAATTGTTATATTCTCTCACTGAATGAGAGTGGTGACTCTGAATCTCTGTTTGATTAGTGTTTTGTAATTTGAAATTGTGATGTATTTTGTGATCCTAAAAAATAGTGTTACCCTTTGAAGTTGTGTTATATTTGTTGATTTTTGAAGAAGGTTTAGATCTAAGATAAAATCTCTTAGCTGATTCAGAATTTATCATCTGAAAAGAGGTGGTGGCTCTTCAAAGATTTTAAAGGTGATTTGAGGAAGGTTTCAAATCATTATTTTACATTAGCAACAACACTTCCAGGTAATCTTTTATCAAAGTACAAACAATCCCTAAATAGGTGAACCATTCACTAAAGAAAAAGGAAGTTAGTTTCAAAGTTTGTCATACTTTCTGGTTGAAGTTTCAGTTTCAAGAAATCAGAAATATGCTATGCTTATGTGAAGTTAGTGGTTGCATGAAATTGGACAAAAATATTGTTATGAGAATAAGCTTTACTATTTTGTCAATGTGTTAGAATGGAGTTCCAAGCTTTGATAAGTCAGGATGATTCTAGATCTGAAAGTTTTCAGTCAGATTTAGAGAGTTATAATGAAGAACTCCATTGGATAAATAAAAAAATTCAGCATAATTGTATACTGGTGTTAAGATGTGCAATAGGAGAAAGAAATGAAGAGTCTACATTGTCTTATTACAAGACGTTTCTTATTGCATGTAGTAAACTTCCTGAGGGTTTAGATTTTCATGAGTCCCAATATGCAAAGATGTTCCTAGAACTTTCAATGCCTGAATCAGTAGGTTGGATTATATCCTTAAAGGATGAAGCACTAGAAAATCTTAAGGAATGGATAGACTATTTTATAAATGTTGAATTTAGTGATGTTGAGTCTAGTTCATCTGGGGATGCTGAGTCCTGTGCTGGTTATTATGCTGACGATGAAGTTAATGAGTGTCAAGGAGGGGAAAGTGAATATTTAGTTGATAATGATTTCCTTGAGCTTGTAGATTTCCGCCTTTCTCAACATGATAATAGTGGTTATTTGTTTTAGTTTGGTCATGTTTAGTGTGAACATGAAGAACAAGGATATAATGTAGATGATAGTTCCTGCAGTGGTTACTTCACACAAGGTAATATGAGACAAGTAAGTTCAGTCCCTGTTTCAGATGGAGAAGAGATTTGTAGCATCAGTAGTGAGAATGAAGAGATGAAATGTGATGTTCAGTGCTTGCTAAGTTGTGAGCAGATTTCAAATCTCTTGGATGCTGATTTTTAGAGGTATGGTACTAAGTTTGTTTCCAGAATTCCATGCCCGGTAAGTATAAATTTTGATGAAAGTGATTTAGACAATGGCATGATGAGTGAAACATATCTTGATGTCTCTTCTCCTATTTTAAATCAGCAAGATTCAAGTGCATTTCATTGTCATGGTTTTGATAATGTCATTTTTTATGAATACAATGATGAGTGTGCTAGTGCATGTCCAGATTTGAATGAGTTTGCTGACTGTGGCTCTTGTATACATTTTTATGTTGAAGAAAGCGGTAAATCTAAAAGTGTATTCTTAGATGTTCTAGTGCCTAATGAGTTACTCACTGACGGAGTTTATTCCCTTCCAAATGCTGATATAATTTGTGATCAGCAAAATGTTCCCGAACTTATGCAATCAAAATTTTGTTCTGACAAGTGTTATGTTGGTTTGCAAAGTGATGAGATTGTTGTATTCTTTCTTGCAAACTAATGATCGAAATGATGGTGTTCCCAGTCGTGGTGCTGAGTTGGAATGCTCCAATTTTCAGCATGATAGTCAAAATAAAGAGGGTGATGTTCTAGTGTCACAAAATGATCAGTACCCATGGTATCCTGATAGCTTTCCTTTTTCGGATAATGGTGAGTGTATTGATCACTTTTCTTGTATTATGTTGAAAGTGAATCATGATGTTTCTAACCGGCTGGATGAAACATATGATCTCAGTTTGCCTCCGTTGTATGGAGATGAGAATTATTTATTTGATCGGGGTAAGGAATGATTTCAATTTCGGGGCTTTGAGCCTTTGTAAATAAGCTTCAAGTTTGTACATTTGTAGTTGCTTTCCTTTCAGCAGTAGTGTAGTTTCTTTCAATAAAGGAGCCTCAGAACCAAATAATGGATTGGAGGAATAAGAAGAGAAGCTATTTTTTGGGGTGGTCTGCTCTTCCAAGAGATTCTGATATTCTTGTGCTGATCTTATGCTCAACCATCCCCAGACAGAGCCAATGTTGGTACTCAAAATTTAGTTTTGAGGTACCATGTAAAATTTTGATTATGTGCTCATTTTGGCTTTGTATTGCATGCTAGTATGGGCGTATTTGGGGTCATATCTTGAGGTCTATCTGTTCATTTCTTTGCATTCATCGTATCAAAGTTTTTTGGAGTCCTTAGAAGGCATGTTGAAATGAGTTTGCATCATTTCATTCCTAGGGGGTCTCAAAATCAAAAAATTGTTGTGTAGAAATCACGGGGAAGGGTCACTTTGAGATAGAATATCTTGAAATCTGATAAGTGTCATAAAAATCTGAGCCTAGCATCTTGTTCTACACATTGCATACTCTATATGTGTCAGGTTTCAGGTCCTTGTGATAAGTTTTGACCATATTTATTCATCCCCTTCCGGAGGTGTTTTCTTATTTTTGCACTTGTGCACTTGTTCAGTTATTCTCGGAGGCCCTGTTTGTGGAGTTGTATCTTTTGCTTGGTGATTGGAAGTGAATTGATGATTATTTCCTTGTATTGTAAACAAGTTTTACTTCATCCCTGTCAGTTTGCAGCTCATGATGAATCCATTGGATGAGTTTCCCAATGCAATTCCATTTGTAGTTTCTGTTGTTTGCAAAGAGTGTAAAGTGCACGAGTTTGCCGAAGGTCAACTTTGCTAATTTATAACTTTTGACCAGTCAAACCTATCAGTGAAATTCTTGTTGGTATACATTGCAAAGTTTCCATATTACTTCCACTTCAGATTTGAGCCCTCTACCAATCCAGTTGATATCTTTTTAAAGGCGTTTCCAAACTGAACTTTCCTTCATTTTCTGCATGTTCCGAGTCTATCTCTGCAAGTACCAGTTTTCACAGGGCTATATCTTTTTCCTAGTTTACTCTCAGATCAGGACGATGATTGAATCATGATGTTTGCATCTCAATGTACTTATGTGCTAGTTTCTGGCTTCCTAGGGATCTGTTTGGTATTTTTGCTAGGGTGTTTTCAAAGGCAGTTTATTAATTCTGACAGTGTGTTTGCAGAAAATATAATGAAAAGGGAAACTTCAGAGGTTAATAAATTTTGCCTTGGGTATAGTCAAGGGATGTCATTTTGCGAGGTGTTTCTATGTATCTCAAAGTTTATGTCAGTCAGACGATGAATTTTTAACAGTGGTTCTAGTTAGTTTTTGAAGCCAGTTTTCGGGCCTGTTCACAATGATTTTGGTGCTTTTGCAAAAAAGGTTTTTTTTAAATCTTTTGGCGATCTAGGTTTTGTTCGTTCTTCAATTCGGGGACATCTTGGAGATGTGTGGAGCGGTTTCTAGTTTAGGTGTTTGAATTCAATTTTTTTTAGCCAGGCCCACTCTGGACCCGACCTGTTTCATATAGTGAATTATGATCCTGAAAAGAGGGAGCTGTTGAACACAATGGAGAACAAATTGGAATCTGATAATGGGTTGTTAACTGTCATTGACAGGGAAATATATGCATCCTGACTAAATTTTATGGGCAATGATTTTTGATTGTTTGCTCTCTCTTTCTAGAGACTCCAGACCAGGTCATATTGGGAGTCTAAAGAATGATGTTCATTGGGTTTATTTAGATTTAAATAAGTTTCCTAGTTCTAAAAATCATGGCTCAGAATATGGGGAAAAAATATCCATTAAGTGCATCTGATTACAAGATTTATGAGGAAGTGGGACAAGGTGTCAGTGCAATAGTGCATCGAGCACTTTGTATTCCTTTTAATGAGATTGTTGCCATCAAGTTTCTTGACTTGGAGAAATGCAATAGTAATTTGGATGTAATACGTCGTGAAGAGCAAACAATGAGCTTGATAAACCACCCCAATGTTTTACAAGCACATTGTTCATTCGTGGCAGATAAAAAGCTCTGGGTTGTAATGCCATATATGTCTGGGGGTTCTTGTCCCCATATAATGAAATCTGTGTATCCAGATGGATTTGAAGAGACAGTTATTACAACTATCTTGAAGGAGGTTCTTAACGCCCTAGAATACCTACATAGCCACGGGCACATACATCACGATGTCAAGGTTGGAAATATTTTGGTTGACAATAGTGGTGCAGTTAAGTTAGGGGATTTTGGTGTCTCTGCTTGCATGTTTGATACTGGTGATAGACAAAGGCCTGGGAATACTTTTGTGGGGACCCCTTGTTGGATGGCACCTAAGATTATGGAGAAAATCCATGATTATGATTTCAAAGCCGATATATGGTCATTTGGAATAACAGCTTTGGAGGTTGCCCATGGTCATGCTCCATTTTCCAAGTACCCTCCAATGAAGGTTCTGCTTATGACATTATAGAATGCACCTCCTGGCTTGGACTATGAAAGGGATAAAAGATTTTCAAAAGATTTCAAGGAAATGATAGCTTCCTGGTTAGTAAAGGATCCAGCAAAGTGGCCATCTGTAGAAAAGCTTCTGAAACTCTCCTTCTTCAAATATGCACGATCTAATGAGTACTTGGCCTGGACTATACCGGATGGTCTACCTCCTCTAGGTGATCGAATTAGGGTATTAAAGGAAAAAGAATTAGATAGACATGCACAAAAGAAAATGCCTTATGAAGAGAAAGGGAGCTATCACAGCTAAAAAGTTTCCTTTGGGAAGTACTTTCTACACAGCAAATGACGCATAAACAGGGTAATATGCATTAGAGGGAGAATGCAGTTGAAACTTTCACTCAATACACAGGAAGAAGATGCCAACCTTTTTCAAGTGGCTGCCAAGGCCATAACAAAGGGGACTCACACAATTAAATTAAGGCATGAGCACGTCAACAAAGGGACCTACGTTTGAAAAGGACTCTGTGTTAGAAAGAGAAGACTGGTGTAATAGAAAGTGAAGACTGGTGTAATAGCAAATGCACTCAGTGCATTTGAAAGAGGCCAATGCATTTCAAAAGAACCAGCGTTATAACAAAGAGGTAGCGTGAAAGAACAAGAGACCAGCGTCTCAGAGAATGCAAACACAACCTACATAAAGAGAAAACGTGGGGGCTGTGCGATGCAATGGAGGAGTCACCTGCGGTTTAGGGTGCTCACACGGTAGAAGGAGCCAGCGCGTGAGTGATGATGCAAATCCAAGCATATTGCCCACGTGAGGTACAATGAAGGGGCCTGTGTTTTGAATAAGCCTTGTGCAATGTGTATTATGGTTTGGTGCAAAAGGAGGAGCTATAATCAAGTTGGAGATGGAACGCTTTTCTTTGAAAAATGATATAGCTAAAGCATCAAAAGAACAACTTAGTAAGATGGATGATGATTTAGAGACACTTAAACAAAAGCAAAAAGAGCTTGCAGAATGCTCACGCAAGGGCCTGGTAGTGGATAAAGCGTTGTCAAACTGAGGCATACCAGTGCCAGGTATAATGGAGGGTTGCTAAGGGTTTGAAAGAATAGTTAAGTGTGGGGAAACCTCATGCATATAAGAAGGAAATTCACACCCCGAATTGGGATTGCCAGCGTAAGGGATGTTGCCAGCGCAACATAAGTGAGTAGAATGGAGGCCCTCACACAACTATATGGAGTATTGTGTAAACAAAATGATAGGAAGCACAAAACAGTAAAAATGCCTCAAGCGTTGAGAAGAGGAAGAAAAATATGGGAGTCACTAAATAGATTTATCCCACATGCAGCGGGTGAACGGTCTTTTTGGTATTTATATATCAACGCACTCATTATGCAACATAAGTAAGAAGCCACGAAGGCTATTGGCGGGCCACTTGGCTTGTAGGCTTAGTGCACGGTAGGCCCCACTATATTTTGAGGGGAAATACAAAGAAATGCTTTAAAACTAGGAAGTGAATAATCCCACATTCACACGGAAACAGGTATATGAGATGTTTATAACCAATCGCCCAAACACACAAGGTAAGTCAAATAGAGGAAGCTATGCCCACGCGAGCTCCCAAGCTACCTCAATTTCCGTGCCTATGCCCACTTGGAGTCTAGTTGGTGGTTGCATGGAAGGTGGGCCCCACAAGATAGTAAGATATTTTTGACTGTGCAGGAGATCTGACCTTGAGATGCGTACCGCAGATAGACGGTGGTCACATGATCGCAAGGGCCGGATTTGGCTCTTGCGAACATGCGACAAGGTGACATGTGGCACACATGATGACATGGTGGGATGTTATTGTTCAATGTCCAGGTGGAGACACAAACCAACCAAGTAGAGCCATGTGGCAAAGGTCAAATGTTGTGTCTAGATGCTGATGAGGTGGCTGGTTGACCAACCAGATTGTTGCCACTTGGCAAGTGGGTCCCGCACCTGTGGAAGCATAAAATAAATTAAAAATTCAAAAGAGCATTCCTGTGCATATTCAAAAAGACAAAAAATCAAAATTAAAAGTGTTAGTTCCTATAGTCTGCACTATATGGAATAATTTCAAAAATCAAATTGTGGGCCTTTGCATAAAAAATGGTCCTGGGAATTCATTTTTTGTCAAAAGTATGAAGTGTTATATGTTTCCGGAAAGGTCTCGAAACGAGGAATCCAACAACAATGAGTATTTTCAGTTTCAAGATGATAGATGAGAGCAGTTTAGGTTCAAATTCTGAGGACAAGAATCAGGATCAGATAAATGTGAGAAGTGATTGCAGATAGAGGTTACAGATTTGGAGGGAAAAAGGTTTGTAAAGGCACGGTAGTTGCAGATATTTTCAGGACAGACAGGTGTCAGTGATGGAGATTTTTCTCCATTCTCCTATATCTTGTTTTTCTCTAAGTTGTGAAAGAGATATTGAATTTTATGCTAGGACAGCTTCAGGCTTCTGAGTCTTGTATTTTTGTGTTCATAGTTTAGCAATGTACAGTTTCTGATAAGTTTTAATGAAAACAAGAGAATCCCTATTCAGTTCTTGTTGATGTCTTTGTATGTTTGGTCTTGTTTCTTGTGTGTCAGTTTGTAAGGCATTTTGATGCACTAGCTATAAGGTAGCTGTGATCTTTTTTTCAAGTTTCTTTCAAGGAGAGAGTCAGTCTTAAATACAAGATCTGAGAAGTTGAGATTTATATATGAATTTGATGTCTAGGTATTGAAATGAGAAGAATGATTTTCAAGGCATTCCATTTAGGTTTTGGAGTTTGGATTTAAGTTTTCTGGGATTGCATATTTGTTGACTCTGTTGCCCAATAGACAAGGCACTGGTCCTGGTTCGAATAGCAGTTTTTCTTTATCAAGCATTAATTGAAATCACTTTACTTTCCTGTTATTATGAACTTTCATGTCTGATTGTAGTCAAGGAGTACAATTCATTCTAGTGATTCCTTGTAGAGAGACTCAATCGGTTAACCTGCCTGAGTTTCAAAGCTCGAATAGAAGGAGTTTATCCTTGTTGTCACATTTGCCATTTTTCTACAATGAGTGTTTACTTTTGTTAATATCATGGATTGTCTTTCTAAGCTCTACATCAATTGCAACAAAAGACATTAGTGAATCATTGTGAGAACCCCTAATCCACTATAGGATTTCATTGTGAAGCAGTGAGTCTAAAGATAGGTACACCTGCCTGGGTCTGTGGAGCCCGAAGTAGAAGAAGTACTTGGTCCTTATCAATTAGCCTTTTCCCTGTAAAAATCCATAATTGGGAACTTGAGAGTCAAGCTTAAATAGCTATATTGGTGATTCTACATGAAAAAGAGCTAACAAATTGGCGACTCTACTAGGGAAGAAATAAATGATAGCAAGTTAAGATGTCTAATTCCTTGCTTTGCTGAATCATTCCATGGTCTGGTCTAGTTTGGTTATAGAGTCTAGTTCTTTTCAAATTGTTATATTCTCTCACTGAATGAGAGTGACGACTCTGAATCTCTATTTGATCAGTGTTTTGTAATTTGAAGTTGTGATGTACTCTGTGATCCTAACAAATAGTGTTACCCTATGAAGTTGTGTTATGTTTGTTGATTTTGAAAGAAGGTTCAGATCTGAGATAAAATCTCTCAAGTGATTCAGAATTTATCATCTGAAAAGAGGTGGTTTCTCTACAAAGATTTTAAAGGTGATTTGAGGAAGGTTTCAGATCATTATTTTACATTAGCAACAACACTTCTAGGTAATCTTTTATCAAAGTACAAACAGTCCCTAAATAGGTGAACCAGTCACTAAAGAAAAGGGGAATTAGTTTCAAAGTTTGTCATACTTTCTGGTTGAAGTTTCAGTTTCAAAAAATCAAAAATATGCTATGCTTATGTGAAGTTAGTGGTTGCATGAAATTGGACAAAAATATTGTTATGAGAATCATAAAATACCTTTCTCTATAGAATCCTAAAATACCTTTCTCTATAGAATCATAAAATACCTTTCTCTATAGAATCCTCTAGTCCTGGTAGGACTGCTCAAATCTGTATGAATAATTTCCAACTTTTCTACAGATGTAAACTTCGTACTGGGAAAAGAACTTCTTTTCTGTTTAGCCATCACACATTCTTTACAAATCATGTTAGTAGGCTTCATAATTTTAGGCAAATTTGTTATTGCAAGTGTAGTAATTACTTTCACAATGTTGTCAAAGTTTATATGACAAAACCTTCTATGTCATAACCAATTGTAATGAATTGTAGTAATCAAACATGTGATCTCAGTAGGATTCAATTGAAATACATTAACTCTGGTTCTAGATCTAGTTCCAATCAGATTTCCATCTTTATCCTTTATCACACAAGTTTTCTCAATAGACCAAACTTGATATCCCTTATCAACTAACTATCCAACACTCAAAAGATTATGTTTCAATCCATCCACAAAATAAACATCATCAATATTAGTCTTTCCATCAAGAGTAATAGATCCTACACCTTTAATCAAACAAGGTGCATTGTTTCCAACTCTAAAAACTCTTCCATCATATTCATTTATCTTTATGAACTTTTTCATGTCTCCAGTCATATGATGTGAACAAACACTTTCTATAATCCAATCAGCTTTCTTTTCAACTTGAGAAACTAAGGCTTTTTCTTCCTTGACATCAATTTTAGAATTTTCTTCTTAAATTAGTACAAATCCTATGTAATCATTATTCTCATTATCACTTTCACTTAAGGTTCTCTCTATACTAGCTTCAAGATCTTCATCATTAGCATAATAACATTCCTTAGATCTTCTAGGTTTGAAATTGTTTCTATACTTTTTAACTCTCTTAGGACATTTAGATGCAAAATGACCATATTCTTGACAAGTCCAACATTTAAAAATTTTCTTACTGTCTGGTTCTCTCTTCACAAGCAAAGAAATACCTTCTTCAATCTTCTTGTCTTCTTCATTTCTAGATCTGTTGCTACCAGCATAATCTTTGCTCACACTAATGCTTCTTGACAAAGTAGGATGAACACTAAGAGCATTGAATGTTGTCTCCATTATAGGTAAGTATCTTGATAAGCTCAGGTTCATCTCTGCTACTTCCAATCTTCCAAGAAGAGTCTCTCTTGTAAATATTTTAGGACAAGGTATAACTTGTTCAATCATCTGTGTTGTCTGATTAAATATAGGAGTCAATGTCCTCAGAATTTTCCATATCACTTCATTCTTTGTCTTTGTTCCTCCACAAGATTTTATACTTGTAACAATTTCTGACATTCTACCAATATAGCTTCTAACAGATTCATTTTTCAACATTCTTATATCTTCAAATGCACATATCCAATTATGTAATCTAACTCTTTTTGCATGTTCATCACCTTCAAAAGTAGAGTGTAAAGCTTTCCAAATTTTATGAGATTTTTTCAAACATTTTACCTAATTGTACTCATTCTCTGAAAGGGCTGTCAAAAGTGCTTCTCTTGCAAGTATGTTACACATGAATAGATCTCTCTCATCGATAGTACATATTTTATTAGTGTAATTAAATATTCCTATTTACACTTAACTTAATCTTACTTAGGATAATGCATTGCATAGTAGTTAGTGATTGAGACACCTAGGAGTGTGCACCTCATTTAAGTACATGGTGTAGGAGGAATTCCACTTTAGGTGTGATAGTTGTCATCACATACCTCATTGTGTGTGAGATCCACCTTTTGTGCTCTTATCACATTATAATCCTAATCGATTGCACATACTTTATTGCATAATGGAGGATGATCCACATTTGGTGGACATGTGATTACACCTAGCATAGGTGATAGCTTATCATCTCCTTATCATTGTCTCTTATTTTCTTTCCTATATAAGGAGGCCTATTAGATACATTTTAATTATGTCCATAATCAATAATATCCTTCTTGCATCTTAATGCAATTGTCTTGCCAATCTCTTGTGGAAGTTATCTTGGTCTTGCATTTGATCCTGGGGGTGTTGTAGAGTCACCTAAAACTCTAACATGGTATCAGAGCTCTCAAGGTGTGAAGACCTCTTCTCAAGAAGTGCAATCTTGACTTGATTTAATTGTGGGTGTAGAATAAAGGTCTTTGGACATCACCATTGCATAGTCTATTTGGAGAAAATTTTGGGTTTTGTATTTTGTGGCTTTCTATTGTAGGTCAATATTAGTGCTTGCTGTTACAAATCAGTGGTTGGCATCATATTAAGGAGGTCCAAAAACCCTTATATCAAATTTTATTTCATCCAAATTAGACACTCAAGGCCAAATCTAGAGCTATTTGAATTTTGGAAGTGCGATGGCGGTGGTTCAGAAAAAATAATTTCAGAGGTGATTTTCAAACAGCGATATCTCAGTCATTTGGACTCCTTTTTTCGAGCAATTTTTTTTTGTTTTGGGGTAAAATTTTATGATCTACACAATGGTTTAGGTGGTTTATAATCTTTGTTCCTAAATTTTTATAAAAATTGCAAATCTCAATTTTTCCAACTTCCAAGGCCTCATTTGAGCTCATATGAACTCCTTTTTAGGTGCAATTTTTTTGAAAGTGCATAATTTTTTTTGTATTTTCCAAATCTGGAATAAGATTTTAGTGACTATGACTAGAAACTATACTTTCAAAAATTGGCTTAGTTTTTTCATTTATAATGCATAAGCCTTAGCTTGATTTTTTGCATAATGATCTAAGTCTATTATAGCCTAATTGTGGAGTGTAATAATTTATTGATCTCAATTTGTAATGAGAGAAGTGTATCATTAATGTAATCATCGATTATGAAACACATCCTGCAGTAGTACTTTTGACTAAAGATAACTATGAGTCATGGGCAAAATGAATCATCACACATTGTAGATGGCTTAATCTCTTGCCTCATCTTTATGGTCTCATTCCTGAGCCAAAGTCACAAGGGAAGAAATATGTTTGGGGAGAAAAGAATGCTTATATTATAAATTTGATTATTGGTAGCATCAGTTTGTGTCTCTTCTATGACATCTACCCCAAATTTAGAGGTGTTCAATGTCCACACATAATTTGGACAATCATTTGGGAGATTTTTGGTGATCCACATGTTCCTCCTCCATTCCCAGATGATGTTGCTTCTGTAATACCCCAAAAATGGGCTATAGGTTCATTAACCTCCTATATCAACATATCGAACAAAATCAACATCAAAGTCCTAACCAAAGCCACATCTGAACATCATCGAATCATAATTGATTATTCTAAATTCTGCATCAGGGAATATTCCTAGCAATATTCCTAATTATCTTAATTATCTTTAATTTAATGATTATTTGGCGATAAATCACATTTATCCTAAGTTTGATTAATTGAATATTTTCATATTTAATTAATTAGATTTAATAGCTTGCCACTTAATTGTGTAATTAAATTTAATTCTATCTATTATTAATTGTATTATTTAATTTTGACAATAAATCCAAAATCTTATGAATAATTGATTAAATTTTTATTTAATTAATTAAAGCAAGTTGTCATTATTTAATAATATGGTTTTGAATAAAAGTTTGATTAAATAATTGATTAACCCATAAATCAATTATTTATTTTAAAAAATCAGTTAAGTTGAGAATAAATCACTTTATTTATTTATTAATTCATAATTATTATGCACATTCAAAAGAAATAGTTAAACTCCAAATTAGAAAATCAATGCAAAGTGTTGACTTTTTGGAACTCAACATCCTTTTGGAGTTCAAAAAGCTGATCTAAATTCTAATTTGAGTTAAAAAGCTATTTTTGCATGATTTGCATGTTTTTGTGAATTAAATTATTTTTATTATCAGATAACTCAAAAATCAAGCTGAGTTAAATTGAGTGATTTATGGCTTTTTTTCATGCACCTCCAAAGCCTTGGATTTCTATAAAATCAAGGCTCAACTCTTCATAATTCATCTCTCAAATCCACAAGAATTGCTATTTGGAGAATCAAAGCTTATTGCAAATCAACCACATTTTGAGATCACTTTTGTTTTCATTTTATTGTTAGATCATTTTAGCATATCAATTTCCATACAAGCATAGATTTCATATGAAGTTTTCATATCATTGCATAGAAAATATAAAAAATATAGATTAATTGCATTCATATTTCATATCAATTTTGCATTCAAATCCTTCATTTAGGTGTCATCTAGGTCACTGATCTCGATTACAATCTGAGAACATCAATCTCGCACCTATTAGAAGGCAGTAGATCGCTTGGTTAGATTAGATTTCAATTTTGCACGATTTCAATTTTTGCTAACCTCTAATGTTTTATTGAAGTGTTGTGTCTATAGATCAGGTACAATTTTCACACTCACATTTCTAGCACCCACTATGGGGCTTTGAAACAGGTTTCCAATTCAATTCTATCAATTTCTATCTTTTTCTCCTCGGTTTCTGTGCAAAAATATGATTTTTTATTTTTTGTCCGTACAATCTTCGTACGAGTTTCTGACAAAAGTTGTATGAGTTTGAACCTGCTGTCATACGACAGTTAACTGAGTATCATTTCATTAGGAACCCACTATCATTTGGAAGCTAGATTATTGTTTCATCAGACACCCAGTGTCATACGAGTTTCCAGACTGTTGTCTGGGAGCATACCCACTGTCGTACGAGTTTCTTACTATCATCTGGTAATAGACCCACTATCATATGAGTTTAGGCATCATATTTCAATTGTTATTTCATTTTTGCAGGTAGTTTGTCAAATTTGATTTTCAGATTTTGACCAACAGCTAATCTTAATAGTTGGAATTCTCTATTTTTTATTGACTCTTACTGGTTTTGATTGAAAAAAAGTGTAAAGTTTGCTAAAATTAGGTAAAAATCTACTAAGCACATTGTGAGGATCTCATGTATTCCACTTGTGCTGATAATATTTAGATTTGGGCTTAAAATAAATCTCTCATGTGTCTAGCTTGGGTGATTCTTTTCATGCTTTTGTTTTACACACTTGCATAATTGATACTAGGTTGTGACAGCTTAAGTATTTATTAGCAGTCTTAGAATACTTGTGATTGATCTTGATTGCTATTTTGGGTTATTGGACTCGCTAATCTACTGACCCCTCATTCCGCTCCATGGTTGCAATATCAGCGCCACATTAAAGGGGAGGGGTCAACAGGACAGAAGCGTTAAGTGTTCCACTTGGCAACCCATTTGTGCTTTTAGGAACTCACTTGTTTTCTAAGTTGGGGACTCATTTTCATCTTGTGTGAGGTGTTAAGTGTTCCACCTTGCGGACTCATCTCATATTCTCTTTAAGCGTTAAGTGTTCCTCTTTCTACTTTTTGGGTACTTTTGGTAGATTTGCTTTTGGAAATATACATCTGTGCTCACATAGTAATTAGGCCCTATGAACACTATTCATGATTCTTGAGAGATTGGATTCCTGGAAAAATCTTTCTTGATGATAGAATCCTTCTAGGTAGAGAGGATACTTAGTGCGTTTCACATTCAACTTGGTTAGTGCGTCTTCTCTTATTGATCGATACATTCTCGCCCCGGAGAGGTTGATAGATCACGTGGGGTTGACATCACGAGCTTTGGTGAATCAAAATTGGTTAGTGTGCCTTCTCTTATTGATTGATACATTCTCTCCCCAGAGAGGTTGATAGATCACGTGGAGTTGACATCATAGACCTTGGTGAAGCAAAACTTTGTCTTAGCATGTCAGATTAATCTACTTGCTTTGTTTGGGTTAAAAGTAAAAAGGCGTCAAAAACCTTGGATCTGGAGCCAAGTCCCCTTGTGGTATACTATTGTGAGTCACCTTGAGAGAGGGTTAACTATAGCAGACACTCCCTTCACAGGGAAAACTGCGTTGATGGAACCTCAAGCGGTAATAGCCATTTTCATCGTGGTAGTGATAGCAGCTATATAAATGTCCTTGTGGAAGAAATCTTCATAGGTGTGGTTCATTGTTGGGTTGTCAGATCTCCCTAGCAGCTCCTAAAGATTAAGTTCTCAGACTGTGTCAAAACCCTGGTGCATCAGGATTGGAGTTCACCCCTTTGGATCATAAAAGTTGCAGAGTCAAACCATTACTAAAAACCCTAGCGAGGCCAAATTTTTATTTTATAAGGTATATGTGCATTATTGCAAAACATTTTTGGAACATACACAATTAGCACTTCTGAGGATTAGAACAAATAAGTCACTTGATTGTTCATGCACAAGGTTGCTTTTGCCCTTGTTCATTATTTTCAGACATGCTTGAAATCACTTGCTTGCTATTTTGCGTACTTGTTTATCAATCTGGTTACTGAAAATGAACAAATCTATTACAATCCTCAAATCTGGACATTAAAATTTGCAAACAATCCGAATCTGCAAACTCAAAATTTTGCAAAATTGACGTAAAATCCTTTTTGGAGTCAAAAATCATTTCAGGAAGTCAAAAGTCATATGATTTTTTCCAAGTGTCATTTCATTACAACCCATCTGTCGTATGATTGAGTACCCAGTGTCGTATGAGTTTCCATGCCAGCAAATTCTCAAAGTCAAAATCTTGCAACTGTCGTATGAGATTTTCAACTATCATTTCATTGCTATCCAATTGTCGTACAAGTTTTGCAATTGTCCTTTCATAGCATACCCACTGTTGTACGAATCTGCATAGTGTCATTTGGGAAATTTTTGAAAGTTGTCAAAAAATTGTCAGAATTGCCAAATATTTAGCTTTTTCAGCCTAGTTCCAGAATCTGTCAAACAAAGCACTGTGTCAAGAATAGAGTAGTAGCTATTGAGAATTAGTACACATGTCTCAAAGAATCAGTACACATGAGGAAGAAACTCTGATGAGGGACATGATGAAATAGATGCACGTCATGCAAGTCAAGATTAACAAACTTGAGAAAGAAAAGAAACTTAAAGAGTTCTCCATGGAAGCTCTATGCCCTTTTCCATTTGATAAAGACTTGTACATGTCACCATGCCTCTGGACAAAATTTGAGCAATATGATACCTCTTCCACGGAGAGTGACACATCCAGCTTTGGAGACTATGATGACTATGATGACAGACAATGTAATGATACCTATGATACCTTTATTCCTAAGAGTCCTCCTCGTCATGTGTTCCTACTTACTACAAATGGACCATCACATTGGATAGATCATGATGGTGATCCATATGATTCTGATTTTGAAAGAGATTTTGATGGCTTTTGTGGACAATACCTTGATTATGATCCATCTACTACTACTGAGGACTATAAAATGCATCGTGCTAGCTTGAAGCATAAATATTATAAGAATCCTTCTCCTAAGGACTCTCAGGCTGAAAATAAAAATTACACTCTCAAGCAAGATCATGTTAATGTTGGACCTTTGTCTTGTGATGGTTCCCTTCCATCCCCTACTTCCTCCAATACCCATACATTTCCTAAAGCTTCTGAGTCTTTCAAATCTTTCACAGAACCTTCATCCAACACAAGCCTTGATACTTTTCATGTGGTTCCCTATAGTTATCCTCTAGGGCTACCTCTTAAATAAACTCAAGCTAACCTTCACTTGGCTACAAATACTTTCAATACTAATAAACCTAAAGAGCCTAAGCCTTCATATGCTATAATGCCTACTTCAGCTATTCCTTCACCATCTCTTCCAAAGTCATCCATACAATCCCAAAATCCTTCCTTGTCCTTAGAAGTGGCGCCATGTCAAGAGGACTCTAAAAATGATAAAGAAAAGAACATAAAGAAATATCAAGATCAAGAACCCTCCATGTCATCCACTCCTTTTCCCGATGTCTCTTATCTTCTTCGGGGTTCTTTTGATCCTGCACACCCTTTTTCATGCATTCCACCATGTCTTAAGTCTTCTCCTAAGCAAGATCAAGCTACTACTTATGCTGTTGAGCTTATTGAGAATCAAAATAACCTTACTACACTTTCACTTTCCAAAGATGATACTTCTATTAAGGTTGTTAAAAATGGTGTTGTTACTTCCAATGTTAAGCCTATTGAAAATCAACAAAAAAATTATGTGCTTGTCCTATCCAAAGATCCTTGTCAAGATCAAAGTCTTCCATCTTCTTGTTCTACCACTCCATGTTCATTTCCACTTTCTACTCTTCCTAAGTCTTTGCAAGCTTTGAACAATCCTATCAAAGAAGGTGCTCATATTGAAGATATCCACGATTCTATTGAAAATCCTAATGCTCACTCTAAAAATGCTGATATCCTTAGTTGTCATATAGATGCTGATGAACTTATTGATTATCCTTTTGCGTCTTCCACTTCCATCCTTGGACCTCTTCCACCACTACTAAAGGCTTCACATCTTCCTTCCATCTTGGGTCCTTATGTCCCTTCACTTTCCCCTCCTAACTCTCCTAATTCACCATCCATCTTGGGTCCTTACATCCCTCCATCTCTCATCTTTCCTCAAGATCAACATAGATGCATACCCTTGAATCCTTTTCATCCACCCACCCATTTAAACCAGTCATATCCTCCTTCTTCCACAAGTCCTGAGTCTTTTGGAAGTAACTTGAATGTTCAATACAAGAAAAAGAAGCAATACAAGAATCCATAAAAAAAAAAAGATCACCGTGTCTCCTCTAATAGACATGGAAACATAAAATCAAAAGAGATATCTAAGAAAAAAAACTACAAGACAAGTATGGGTTCCAAAATCTATCATTGAAGATATTTTCTCTAGATCATCAAAAGGAAATAAAAAGCCTACGACTATAAGGATTCCAAAGTCTCTCTTGAAAGAGCTTGGTGTTGAGCAAAAAGTGCAATTGACATTCAAGCTTCCAAAGGCTTCCACTTTATCTCCCTCCAAAAATATTCTTTCATTCCATGCCCCTAAACCACAACCTCTGCTATCCATTTTCCATATTCCTTCATGTATTCCTTCATTCACATTTTCTCCATCCTCTCACCACCCTTCAAGGTGTGTGTTGATGTTGATCTTTCCTTCCTTTCCATCTACCCTTTCACAATCCTTCCATTCATTATCCTTCTACTTTCTATCATTTTTCCTCACTTGCCTATTCCTCCTATCTTCCAACCTCACTCGCTTTACATAAAACCTTATCCTCCATTTTTCTCTTCCAGCTTCCTTTCCCTATCAGCATCTTTGAGCATATCATCTTGAATCTTTGGCATATCATGATTTATCCTTTCAAGGAGCACTATCTAAAAAGCTTGCCTTCTTCCAAAAAGAGAAATGGAAAAAATAAAAATTGAAAATTGAAAATGTGCCTTGGTGAAAACCTGGAAACATGCACCTTGGTAGCAAAAGTAAAGAGAAATCAATTCATCCAATGGTGAAAGCCACTCCCTTGTGGAACCTTGGATAAGTACCATGATGAAAACCTGGCAATCAGGAATCATGCGTAGTTCTTCTACATATTTCATCCATTCCATTTTCTCTCTTTAATCTTGACAATGTTGATCTATACACGAACATTTGGCTATCTTGTGAGTTATTTTATAGTGATCTTGCTTTCATTCCCTTCCTTTTTAGCCTTCATATCCATCTTCCTCCATTCATTTTCATCTATCGCTATCCTTTTCCCCTTTGGTCTTGATCTAATAAATAGAAAAAAGAAGAAGAGTAAAACATGGTGCTATGAAGCCTCTTGACATGTCTACTCCTTTGGACTACATCCTATCCTTCTTTGGCATTTACGCTTTTGTGACTTATCCTATGCTGACCTTTCATTCCTTGTCCAAATGTGCTTTACATGACAATTTTTCCCTAGCTTGGGTATTCTTGAGGAGTTTTCCCTTGAGGATTTCTTCCCTTCATTCTCCTTCATTCTCTTGTCTTCCATCTCATCCACCAACTTACTAATTCCTCTTGTTCTCCACCTTGCTAAACATTGGGACTGCACGATATGATCTTGCTTGGGAGTTTGCAATGAAAAAAAATAAAAATGCTATCAAATATACCAAGTATCAGAACAAGTATCAGAATTAGTATCAGAACCAGTATCAGAACTAGTATCAGAACAAGTATCAGAACTAGTATCAGAACAAGTATCAGAACACCTACAAGGGCTACACCTTTCACTTTAGTTTATGGGTCTGAGGCGGTACTACCTATTGAGGTTGAAATCTCATCACTAAAAATCAGAATGCATGGTCTAGTAATTGATGATGACTATAGAGTGTCTAGGTTGCAATAACTTGAACTACTAGATGAGTGCAGACAAGCACCGTATCATCATCTCAAAGTATATCAGAAGAGAATGTCTAGAGGCTACAACAAGAAAGTCAGAAATAGAGAATTTCAGGTTGGTGATCTAGTCTTGAGAGAAAATCTTAAAAATCAATCCCATCGAGAATGCAAGGGGAAGTTTGAACCCAATTGGCTGGGTCCCTTTGTTATCACTGCTACTTTTAGCTCTGGTGCCTATCAACTCTCAAAAACTGAAGGAGAACAGCTCCAAGAACCAATCAACATTCTCCATTTGAAGAAATTCTATGCCTAAGGCATTCAGTCTATGGTAAAATGTCTTGAAAAAATTCTAAAAATCAGAAAAAGTCATGAAAAAATGAACATCTTGGTGAAAACCTAGCAATAGGCACCTTGATGATTCACAAAAAAATGAAAAAATATCAAAAATTCAAAACAAAAAAAAAATAAAAATTGAAAAATGAAAAAAAAAAGAAAAAGAAAAAGTGCCTTGGTGAAAACCTGGAAATAGGAGCCTTCGTAGAAAAAAAAGAATCTTTGCCAAGATGGTGAAAACCCAACAAACAGGTGCCACTTGTTCCAAATGCTTCATCTATCAGCGCAATCTTGGTCTTTCCTAGCTTTCAGTCTGCTTTAGTCTATATATATCCTTGTTTCAATAAAGTCAGTTTGTACACCAATTAGCTCGAGCATCTATATCCTATCAATGTTCAAACTTGGGGGCAATCAACGTCGTATCCTATGGCCTCCAATGTATCTTAGACATATCATATCCAGTTAGAGTCCTTTGACGCTTCATGTGAGTTAGTCAGTTAGTCTTATCTCCAGAAAGGATTTTGCTATCATTTGGGAGATTTTTGGTGATCTACATGTTCCTCCTCCAATCCCAAATGATGTTGCTTCAGATTGTCTCATTCCTCTTGATGATGCAGATAATATTCCCTATGATGATTATAATTTAGATGCAATTGAAGAATTTGCAACAATTGAGAGTGAGGATGATCTAGTGGCTCATCTTGTAGCTCCTACTTCTCCAGTTGAGATCACACAATCATTTCTTGTCGGTGGTTCCAACGAGTCATTGCAAGAGATATCTATTTGTCTTCCTGATTGGGATTCTTACTAGATATTGGTTCATTATTTGTGGAGTCTCATATTTCAGATTTGGGAGACATACTTAAGGGGGTTTCTCTTCTCTTTGATGACAGTTTCATCACAGTTAGAGATACTTCTTCACATTCTTTGGAGATTGACATTCTTGATTCAATCTTCAAAGATGCATATTTGGATACCTTCTTCTTTCTTTCATTTGGATATGGATTGTTTCATGACATCATCCTCATACTTCATTTGGATTCCACTTCCTAGTTGCTATCCAGAATGGGAACAACACCTACATTTGCACTTGGTACATCTTCTTCCCAAGGGGAGAAATGTTGTTTGTAGTCATTGGAATATACTTTGTCTTCAAGCACTCACCATTATGGGGGGGATATCTTATCTCCAACTATCCTTCTTATGGGGAGATAATTATTTGTATATACATGATGTATGTAGTTCTTGGGGGGTCTTGAGCTCTCCATCCATCCATGCATCTTGTTTTCTTCTCTCTTTTTGGGGGGAGGGTTTTTCCCATGAGGTTTTCCCTCTTACTCCACTTTATGAGAGTTATGCATTTCATGTATTGCATTTTTTACATGGGTACCTAACATTCTCTAGTTGTCGGGACCCATCTTTCATTGTGATTTTAAGTGCATTCCCCTAACTTGCACTTAAGGGGGGTGTTGGTGTAATTAAATATTCCTAATTACAATTAACATAATGGTTACTTAGGATAATGTATTGCATAGTAGTTAGTGATTGAGACACCTAGGAGTGTGCACCTCATTTAAGCACATGGTGTAGGAGGAATTTCACTTTAGGTGTGATAGTTTCTATCACATACCTCATTGTATGTGAGATCCACCTTTTGTGATCTTATCACATTATCATCCTAATCCATTGTACATACTTTATTGCATAATGGAGGATGATCCACATTTGGTAGACATGTGATTACACCTAGCATAGATGATAGCTTAATATCTCCTTATCATTGTCTCTTATTACCTTTCCTATATAAGGAGACCTATTATGTACATTTTAATCATGTCCATGATCAATAATATCATTCTTGCATCTTAATGCAATTGTCATGCCAATCTCTTGTGGAAGTTATCTTGGTCCTGCATTCGATCCTGGGGGTGTTGTAGAGTCACCTAAAACTCTAACATGTCAAGATTATCCTCTTTAATGATAGTCTTATCATTATTTGTAATCAACCAATAACCTGGTCCTAAACATAGTAGGTGTTTCTTCATCTTTTATTTCCAGCTATCAAAATTTACTCCATCAAACTTAGGGTTTTCTTTCCTAAAATTCACCATGGATCTCCTTAAGCTATTAAACTTCTTTTTCAAGGACCTGCCACTATGATACCAATTGTTAGAAAGGAATGTCCACCAAGATAACTGAGAGGGGTAGGGGGGTGAATCAGCTATCAGATAATTATAACTTTTATCAACTTCAACAACATTAAACGATGTAAGCAATATAATTACCAACCATAAAAATATATTCATACACAATAACACAATGACACAAGATATGTTGACTACAGAACCTCTTGATCAAAGAGTAAACCCTAGTGGGAATGATGCCTAAAAAAAATGCACTAATATGAATATTCCATGTGAAAGGATGGACTCTATTAGGAGTCTTATGAAATACATTCAGTACATATGAATCCCTGTTAGGAGATTTTGAATCCCTATTAAAAGATTCTAACCCTATTAAGAGTTATGGAAGACAGAAGGACCCACTACCCAAACATCTTTAGGGTAAGATCACTGAACACACTATCCAAATAATCTTTGTATTACTCAATAGAATAATATGTTACCTCTTCTTTGACTATGCCAAACTGCACTCACTTTTACAACAGATCTCAATTTCAGATATTTGTACTTCGCATGTCTTCCTTCACAATTCACTTTCACATTTAGCTCTTTTCTTCACTTCATATTCATACACTACTATCCTCTTCTACATACAACAAGGAAACACATTCCTTCCTTTACACCACACTCAAATAATTACAAATGAGTCGGCATACAATTACAAAATAAAAGTTTCCACACGCTACATCAAAATTACAAAAAACTTTCAACTTTTAAATACAATAAATCTTCACTCGTGTGACCTCAAAGTTTTCACTATCATCCACATCACTATCAATGTGTCTTCAACTTCCCTTTAACTATGCAAAAGTAGCTTCCATCCTGATTAGGAGATATCATCTGATTTCCACAAACCGCTACTTTGGAACACTGCCTGAATACTAATTCCACCAAAATGCTCATAACTTCCATGAAGAAAAGAATTACTATCTACGCTTTTAACCATAGACATATAACATATCAATGATTATATCCTTTACATTGAATATCTTGAATTGCAATAACCCACATGTGCTAATTCAAACTCTATCTGTTTCTCTGCAAGTCTCTAGAAGATCACTGTGTTGACATCAATGACAATCATAGTCATGAATGCAACAACAACTGCTAGAGAATGGCTGCCAAACATTTAGCATTCATTCCTAACAATATTATGTAAAGTTTCTATAGGAGGTGATTGATTATCATGTTCATGAGTAAAGGTTGTATAAGGTGGGATAGTAGACTTTGAATAAGTTTCTTTACTCTTTCCTTTAGCATCATCATGAATCAGAGGAGAAGGTAAATCAAAAAAATCTTGCACATCTACATCTTGAGCTATAGCTTGAATTCAATGGTTTCCAAGATGTGTTGAGGAGTCTACTCCTTGTTTAATGTTAACTGTTCATGCACAATCCACCCATACAATAATGAAATGTTATGTGATTGACAATTTCATACCACTGGTACTTTGGTGTGTATTAAAAAGAATAGAATTTTTAGCATATTATTATCATTCTATTTCTTTGTTGTAAACATGCCATTGGTTCAGTTTTGTAAAAAAGAATTTCTATTTTTTCTATTTGATAACCATAGTCAAAATTTCAAAATAGTGAATGACATCAAATAATGGAGATAAAACATGGGCTAGGGCATGAAACGAGTAGATTAAAATAAATAGAATGATAATAATATGCTAAAAATTCTATTACGTTTAATACACGCCAAAGGACCAGTCCCAACAATTCTTAAACATACTTTATTTTTTTTAAGAATTGTTGGGAGTAGTTTTCAAATATTTATTTTCACTTATTGAATGCTTTGGAGACTAGTGGTTTGACTTATTCACTTATTAAAATGTAGTTTTGATTTGGTTAATGTTTAGAAGAGATCAACAAAGTATTTAAAGACAATCTTACATGTTTGGAGAGGTTTGAGAGGCACTTATCATGATTGTTTAGACCATTAGTATACCAATATATGACTATCCAAATCATAAAAATGCCTTGCCCTTAGGGCCAAACTCTCACTGTTGCTCCCTAGCTATTAATTCCCTTAAGGAACACATAGTTCCAGCCAGTATTCTCTTTACTTTCTCAAATCTCTACAAGTCAAGTGTTAGGATTAATAGGACAAAAATAACAATTACATGCAAATATAAACAATATCAAAAAATAATAAACCACATAGAAGAGAACACAATACACAAAGATCTAACATGGTTCACCTAATCCTTGAGATACATCCACCAATAGCAAGTCCAATATTATCCAGTGATCACAACCTAGTTACAATCCGTAATCCCTTATAGCTCAATTCCACCATAAGTACTAAAATCATACATTATGAAATCTCTAACCCTAAGCCATCTTATACAATATTTTGCTGCTTTAGGGTTATAATGAGTTACAATATGTCAGCCCAAAAATAGCTAACATCAAGAACATCAGTCACCATAAGATAACATCAAGAACATTAGATTTGTATAATACATTGTTAGTATCCTCTTTTCATGGGTCCTAGGCCTCTGGGTTAGTGGAAAGAAAATAGATTACAAAATACTCTTCAAAACAAAGGAAAAACTTAGCAAATTCAATCTAACTCATTGTAGATGAAGGAACAGTCATGCTAATAGTTCCTCTAAGTCTTCCAAAACATTTATTGAACTCCCCTAAATTCCTATTGGATCCCTAAATTTCTTAATCCAATCAACTTACATCAGGATCATGGGAAACTTCAAAGGATTAAAAACATTACTCAGAATAGTCACTAGTTTTACTAGTCAAAACATAAAGAACATAATTTTAAATTGCTCACAATACATTCAACAATGAAATGAATGCTTGGAGATTGCTTACTATTCCATCTAGAATTTAGAAACCAAAACAATAAGTAAAGAAGCCTTTCAACAATGCATAACACAATGGACTTGCAGATTTGACCTTATATTTTTATTGAATCTCTGTTCCTATCGTACACTCTAGGCTTAAGCCTTCCGTACAATGACTTCCAAAGGTTACTTATAACTCCCTCACAACTTCCCCAACCATTAAGAACATAGGTGAAGAACTTGATGATTTCATCTTTTAATGTTTAAGAACTTGATCAAGAACATAGGTTTTAAATGAAATATCAATTTGATTTGCAAAGTTTGTGTTCTTTACAAATTTGAAAGGCTCTAATACTTACTAGGGCGAATGTGGATGTGCAACCTTATGATTTTACTACTAAGTCTCTATTTGTTGGGAATATTGATTATAAGTACTTGACATATATCACAAATGTTGCTAATTAAGGTTGGTGGGATGATTACGCTTATCCTGAAAAAACAATGTCAAATCATTATGCTTTCAAATCAATTACCTGTCAACATATCCCTTGCGAGGGAGAGAAGCCAAACACATAAAGAACATGCACATAAACATGGCAGTTGGAAAAGTTAAATGTAATACACCAAGAAGTACAAATGATGAATTCTCAATTGTTGTAATGGAAAAGCATCAAAACCCTCCATTTCTAGAGCTTGATTTTCTAGTCTAAATGATTTTTCTATAGTCGTAATGATTTTTCTAGAACTTGATTTTCTAGTCTTAATGATTTTTCTATAGTCCTAATGATTTTTCTATAGTCTTAATGATTTTTCTTTTGTCCTAATGTTTTCTGCTCTTGATAAATTAGGCCTTGAATTTGAATTTTTATTCACTGTAGCTTGATATTTCATTCATTTTTCATATAAATAGAGACTACACATGCCAATAAAAAAATGAGCTATTTGATTAAGGTTAACTATTCATGATTGTAAATAGTCAATATTTTTTTATATTACTCCTTGGTGTATTCCATTTTAAAATAATCATGTTTCTATTTTCTGCTAGGTCTAGCTCCCAGTATTGCTTGGTGAAATATGCATGTTTTTCACCTGTGCATATACTTTCTATGATCAACTCTTATATGCACAAGTGATGAACATTCAGATTTTCCTAAGCAGTAATTTGAGTATTCCTCCAACACATGTACTATTGTGAAAATCATCACAAGTCCATTTATTGGAGGAAATCTCATAGTACACATGTTTGGAGGTCTGAAGGAAACAAGAGAATTTGAAGAGTCACGAGTCTTAAGATTGTACTTAATATAGCCAAGATTCATTCAATGGTACATTCAAACATGAAACAAACCATTCTTAAATCAGATTAAACTAGTAAACCAAAGGACATACTGATTAGAAGTAAACTAGTAAACCAAAGGACATGCTTTTACTACTAAGTCTCTGTTTGTTGGGCATACTGATTATAAGTAATTGACATATATCAAAAATGTTGCTAATTAAGGTTGGTGAGATGATTATGCCTATCCTGAAAAAGACTGTCAAATCATTATGCTTTCAAATCAATTACCTATCGGTGTATCCCTTGCGAGGGAGAGAAGCCAAACACATAAAGAACATGCACATAAACACAGTAGCTAAAAAAGTTAAATGGAACACACCAAGAAGTACCAAATGATGAATGTTCAATTGTTGTAATGACAAAGCATCAGAACCGTCCATGTCTAGAACTTGATTTTCTAGTCTAAATGATTTTTCTGTAGTTGTAATAATTTTTCTAGAACTTGATTTTCTAGTCTTAGTGATTTTTCTATAGTCCTAATGATTTTTCTATAGTCTTAATGATTTTTCTTTCATCCTAATATTTGTTTCTCTTGATAAATTAGGCCTTGAATTTGAATTTTTGTTCACTATTTTATTTCAGCTTGATATTTCATTCATTTTCATATATATAGAAACTACACATGCTGATAAAAAAATAAGCTATTTGATTATTTGTTGTTCATGATTGTAAATGGTCAATATTTCTGATGGTACTCCTTGGTGTATTCCATTTAAAAATAATCATATTTCTATGACTATGTTTCTTTTCCATTTCTACAATATGGACATGTACTTTGCTTTTAGCACTATGCTTTATGTTGTGGGCTACAAGGTAGATCCATTAGGCTTTCGCGATAGTATGACGCTATTTAGCCTATAGATACCCTTGGTATTTTGGACCACCCCTTGGAGGATAGGAGCACCATAGAGATGCTCAATATTATTACCTTAGCTCATTTGAAGGTGGTTGTTTTATTTTTCCTTGATGTTTCGGGGTCTTATTGTTATAGTATTGCACAACAGGCAACTTTGTTTCACAACATAAAACATGTGTTTGCTAATAAGCCTCTTATTGTAGTTTGTAATAAGATTGATTTGCAACCACCAGAGACTAAAAGCTTGAAGAAGTGGTATATTTTGGCAAATGAAGAGTGGAAAAAAGATGATATTCCTGAGATCGTGGATGGACACAATATTGCAGACTTTATTGATCCAAATTTCTTGCAGAGGCTTGAAGAACTAGAGAGGGAAGAAGGGCTTAGGATGGTAGCTAAGGGTGACGAGGATGATGAGATGGGGGAAGTGGAGTTGAATCCTAATGAAAAGGAAGCTTTGGTTGCAATTAGGAAGAAGAAGAAGATGCTTATTGTCAAACACAAATTGAAGAAGAGTACTACAAAGAGCACGCCTACCATACCAAGGTAGTTTGACAAGAACAAGTAATATGACTTAAATAGAATGGGAAGACATCTTTCTATCATGGGCTTGGATCCTTTCACAATTATCTTGATAATAAATGAAGCAGATGAGAGTTGAGCAATTAGCTTCCCAAGAAAAATCTCATAAATGAACTATGTACCCCAATTCCTATGCCTTCTGTGTGTATCTAAATGACATATTTGAAACAACAAGGGTAAGGCGTAAAGAAGTTAATTTTGCATCACTAGGTAGATTTGTATGTTTTATCCACAACAACCAAACTTCATAAAACATATAGACGTGTCTAGTGATCATATTGTGTTGAAGGTGGTGCCTACTTATCTTTACACAACTGTTGCAGTGTAGCAGAGCATTAGGCACCACCTTCAGCACAATATGATCACTAGATAGGTCTGTATGTTTTATGAAGTTTGGTCATTATGGATAAAATATATAGATCTATCTAGTGATGCAAAATTAACTTCTTTAAGCATTACTCTTGTTGTTTCAAATATATCATTTGGATACGCACATAGGGCACATGAATTGGGGTATGCATAGTTCATTTATGGGATTTTTCTTGGGAAGCTAATTTATCATCTATCATCTACATTATTATGAAGCTAATTGCCAAAGGATCCAAGCTCGGGCTAGAAAGATGTCTTCCCAAACACATAAAAACATGCACATAAACATGACAGTTGAGAAACATAAATGTAGATTTCAAAATAGTTGAGAAACATAATTGTAGGCATCATGGTCACAATTTTTTTGAGACAGCATAATTAAGTTGTATACCCAAGCAATGGAGAGAAACTTCTGCACCTCTAATTCCAAATTGATTACATTTGTTGGAGGACCTTGTATTCATGAGTAACAGATGTAGTCAACTTGGAATTGGAGGTGCAGGAGCTAGTTGCTCTCCATCGTCTGGGTATACAACATAATTGAGTTGTATACCTAGACAATGCAAAGCAACTACTACTCCTCCAGTTCCAAAGTAGTAGTGGTTGCTTTGCATCATCTGGGTATACCACTCAATTATGTTGTCTCCAAAAACTTGTGACCATGGTGCCTACATTTATGTTTCTCAGTTGTTCTGTCCTAGGATCCCTTATGACCCTTTATGATCCTTAAGAATACACATCTTAGAGGTCTTAAAATGTCATAAAGGGTCATAAGAGGCTCCTAGGAGGGGCTAGATGAGCTTCCACCTTCAAATGGTTGGCCCTGTTAAGTAGATAATGCTAAACTATTCTCAAAACAAAGAGATGTTGGATACAATTGTCTGAGGGAGACTATTGGATACAATTGTCTAATTGTGTGTTGTCTTTGATGTCACACAAATGTCATATCATTAAGAATTTCTATGTGTCTACCGAGCTCAGTCGGTCAGCAGACGATTTTTAGTGTCTACAGAGATCTTTCAGGCGTCAAAGAAAAGTATGGCATAAAATAGTGTTAACTGAGCTTCCATGGTTATCAAAGGAAAGTTAGTGTTTATCAAGTTCACTCGGTCTCCAAAGGATGTTGCATAATTTGCAGTGTTTACCGAGTTCACTCGGTCACTAAAGGAAATCTTTTCTAGATTAGTATTTACCGAGCAAGGTCAGCCCAATAAAAGATTTTGTTAATTTGAGAAATAAAGTTTGTCTATCCCAGCTGACTGTTGTAATGAGTGTTAATGATTATTAGTGCCAACTTGACAATCTGAATGGTATATATATAGAAGGTCAAGTGGTAAATTAAAGTGTGTAAAGAATAGTGTGCAAGTGTGGAAGTTTGTGAGCGAACATGCAAATCATTTTGAAGGAAGGTGTGTGCGAATTTTGAAGGATGGTTAGATATCCTTGAGGGGCAGAAAAGATTTATTTGATCAGGAAGGATCTAGTGAAGTAGAATAGAGATTTGTAATTAGCAATTTAGTTGCATCATTATTCAGGTCATTTCATTGTTACTTTCTTACAATTGTAGCAGTGATTCCTAAATCTCTTAACCAAGTTGGTGTAACAACCATTTGTAAATCCTCTAACAAGGTGACAGTTCTATTGAATTGTTCAAAGACCTCTTACAAGGCCACTCCTAACAGGGTGATTAAATCCTCTAACAAGGTCACACCTAACAGTGTGTTTTGTAACCTTTTATCGGGTTGGCTCCTAACAGGGCATCACTTTAGAAGAGTGAAAAATAGTAACTAGTTACATTGGTGGTTTTTCCCATATTGGGTTTCCATGTTAAATTTGGTGTCTCTTTTGTTCATGTTATTTTCTTTATGCATGCATGTTAATCACTGGTGAATGCTTAAGAATAGTTATAATTAATACTCATTGCAATAATCGAGTTACAACATTTCTCTGTATGTTTACCGTGTAACATCAACAAATGATTTAATAAGACATCTAAGGGATTTGTGGTAATATTTTTGTGGTTGACTGATTTACCCCCCCTCTCAGTTACTCCATCTATATTTCCAACAAGAGAAGCTCAATAATTTAAGGTTTCAGTCCATGGAGATGGTGAAAAATGATGGGAATCAATGATAGAGAGTTTTTAGATACTGAGAAGATGTATATGCAGTGCAGGCCAGAAGATATTTTTTGGGAGATTTTCTAGATGTGGAGATTTTCTAGAGAGGGTTTCCAGATTGAGTGCCAATGTAGAGATGACAATTCAATACTACATCTATAAAACCTTCACAAATATCCCTTTTTTGGCCTCCACTCATACCTCTTTTCAGAATCTAGAAACTATGGATACTATTTCTCATCCATGCATGGAATGTTGTAGTGATCATATAAAATTAATTTTGCAAGATTGGGATAATTTATGAGAAGGTAAACAACAAGATAATTTTATTGTATCTTTCATTTCTTTTATCCATTCATATTTTTTGCCTTCTCTTATATTGGATACTGTGTAGTGTACATAAAGGAAAGGCAGTGATTATTCTTAATGATCGACAGGTATAAGTCTTCTAGCCCTTACGTAGTAGCTAGGACTAAAGATAGTAGAGCTCAAGAGACCACCATAGTTGGTCTCCGTCCTTGGTCCAAATACTGAAAAAACATTTTACATTTCCTTAGCTCATCAAATGCGGTGATTTGAAAGAATTTAATGGATGGTATTTTCATGTATAATGTATATTATTTTAGTTTGACGGTGCACAAATTTATTGATTCTGTGCACTTGTATACTACAAGAACAGCCACAAAGAAGCACCCCCTCTCTGTCCTTTGGAGGGGATGCTTCTTTATGGTTGTGCTCGACATATATAAGTGAATGAAGTATATAAATTCATTCATTGTCAAACTAAAATAATATACGTTATCATGAAAATATTCTATTAAATTCTTTTCAATCCCCTCATTTGATGAGCTAATGAATTGTAAAATGTTTTATCAGAATATGGACCAAGGACAAAGACCAATTATGATGATCTCTTAAGCTTTGTTATTTTTACTATGCTAATCCATCATTTTTTCGACAGGTTGCAATCCATTTTTGACAGAAGAGCTAAGTCTGACAGATTCTCATGTCGGTACTTAATTTTCTCATGTCAGATATCTGACAGGTAACCATTGACAGAACCCCAATCTGATAGATTGGTCTGACGAGACTGCTATACCTTTGACACATAGTTCTATCTAACATCTACTGAATATTCGCCACCTTTCCGACCAACGAAATGTCATAAGAAGCATTTTTTCAATAGATCAATCCCATAATAAAATAGTGATTTATGTGGCCTATTCTGATAGGTAGTGATGTTGGAATACCGACTGTTATCACTTTTGTCACCATTTCCAATGCAGAAATGCCAATGGACAGATGTGTCAAAAGGTCGACAAATTGTCATAGAAAATTTGACAAATGGCCATCGGAATTTGGCCTCAAATGTACTAGTGTGGTATGCCAAAAAGTGTCGATGTGAAAAAGAAGTCCTGATTGATAGACTCTTTGAAAAAAATTTATAAATTTCAAATAATATAACATTTTTAAAATATGAAATATACATCACATTCTATGCATCACCTAATATAACAATAATAAACAATTCTTTTAATTTGATGTAGTTTTGACTAAGTTAAGGTGGTGAGACAAGACTTTTTATATTCAGAAAAATTTGTATCGGAAAAACCATAATTAATTATTTACTAGGAAAAAAATACAAAAAAATATACATCACATCTGGACATCTATCTACTACTTTTATCTAGAATCTTATAAAAAAAATTATATTTTGACTTTGTTTAATGTGGTTAGAGATACACCTACTTGTTATCTTTCTAGTCCTGATTGATAGACTTATTGAAATATAGCTATAAATTTCAAACTGTATAACATTTTTTAAATCCAAAATACGTGTCACAATCTATGATTTTCCCACTACAAGAAAAGTAAGAAATGTTTTCAATTTTATAAAGTTTAGACTAAGTTAACGTGGTCAGACACGAGAGTTTTTGTATTCTGCAAAAGCTATAGAAGAAAAACTATAATTAATTATTTACTTGGAAAAAAATTACAAAAAAATATGTGTCACATCCAGACATAAATCTACTAATATCTAGAATCTTGTAAAGAAAAAATATCATTTGATTGTGTTTAAGGTGGTCAAACATACACCTACTTATTTTTCCTTGAAATTTTTGTACGAGTACATTGAATTTTTTTTTAAAAAAAATATATAGAATAATTTTTTTTCAAAAAAGGGCTAGTATAATTCAATTTTCTACATATTCTCTTGTTACATATTTTTGATATAATATTTATAACTTGTTCGAATTTTTATGTCAATTTGTTGAAACCTGATTTTCTAAATTTTCATTGCCACTTAAGGGCCTAGTTTGGCATACCATGATCCTACACATACCCATTTGGTAGTAAATGATATATCAAAAGAGATGATGACATAGGAAAATTTGATGCTAGAAGTGATGGAGGGATCTTTTTTGGTTATTGTACTAAGAGAAAGGCTTACAAAGGTTTTAATCTGAGATTGAGAAAGATGATAGAAATTTCTAATGTTAGAATTGATTTGAAGCTTTAGATTCAAGAAAGAGTTTATGATTACAATCAGTGTTAGAGTATTTATTTTCACTTATTAATTAGATCATGTTGATTTAATTATTAAGTTGTCTATGTACTCTATTTTCACTTAAGCTGTCTCTTAGGTGCATATAATTAATATTTTATATTAGTTATATTGTGCAACCTAGCTTTTTCCTTTTTAGGGTTTTCATTCACCTTATAGGTTGAACTCTTGTAATTATTTTTCATTATGCTGAATATATTTTAGCTCTCACATTTTGAGCATAGAAGGGCTTGAGTTATTTCCATCTTTTGCTTCATTCTTTGTAACAGGTATCTTGCATACAAATCGGTCTTGGAAGTTAAATCTGAATTTCTCAGTTTCTACATGGTATCAGAGCCATTCTGTTGTTGCTTGTTCGAGTTTTTTTGAAGCTTTGGATCAAGCATTCTTTTTGCTATTTTTTATATTGGATCTTGGGGGTCTCATTTTTTTGGAGCACCATGGGAAAAAATTGACCTCACAGCTGCATCTGGAAGGCTCAAAAACCCCTATTTTCATATTAAACTTGACTTATTTGGCCTCCGGGGCATTTGGGAGAAAATTTGTGGCCTATTAGGGCCATACAAGCTTGAAAATTGAGAAAAAATCCTTTTTTTCTTAAAAAATAAAAAAAGTGTTTAATTTTAAATGCCTCCTATTCAATTCAATGCGCACCACTATGCCGCCACCCTCTTGCTACCGCACCACTACCAGAACCTGCCCCATCACTGCCAGAACCTACCGCATCACCACCTCCATTGGTGCTGTCGTCCACTGGCTGCCACCCTCTAGTCAGACGTCCCGTGATAGCCATACAACCGTCAAAGTTTCTGCCAAGACTGGTTTTTTCCAGGGAGCTTGCATTTTGGGGGTACTTGTGCCTTTTTTGGTCCTACAGGGCTCATATGGAGTCAAAATTTGACATATGATATATCGTCAAAAAGGTCTTTCCAAGCCCATTCTTCTTGTGTAGGTTTCATTTCCTATTTTTGTAGTTTGATCAGCTATTTTTAGTGTCAAAGTGGAGGCTTCATTTTTTCCTCTCTACATCCAGAAATCAGGTTTTTTCCTTCTTTTTTTATTTGTGCTTACATACTTATTTGAAGCATACGGGAGATAGTATAATATTTTGTGGGGGGGTGCAAATTGTCTTTCTATCATTTATTTCAAAGAGACCCTTCTACTTTTTTCTACTCTCTCTCAATAGAAGACTCTTCTGTCATCCACCTTACACCTCACAACTATCACACTTGGAAAGGACAAATGGCCAAATTGCTTATGGAAAAAGGGTTATGGTCATGCCTTGATGAGGCTCAGCCAGTTCTACAATGACCTTATGAGGCTCTTATGTTGATAAATAGGATGGATGAGGAAATGGGCCTCATTGCAATGAATATTTCAAATGGGTTTTTGTTCCACCTAGATGGTTTGACCACACCCAAGGATTTGTGGAACAAGTTTTCCACCTTGTTTGGCACAATGAATCAGTTCAGGGTTCTCTAGATAGATGCACAGTTCACCTCCTTGGTACCTGAATCATTCACCAGCATTGAGAACTTCTTGATGAAGCTCAAGACTCTTCATTCTATTTTACAAGTTGTTGTAAAGACGAAGTCAGATGATGAGTGTATCTTTCTGATACTCTTAAAGCTTCACGGTCCTTATCATATTTTCTCTTCTACCTTCTACTCCACTATGGATGCACGGGGTACCCAATATGTTATGCCCTCCTTTGAGACTTTCTGTGATAGGTTGACTCATGAGAAGTCCATGCTCAATCAAATGGATTCACTTATAGGTTCACAGTCATAGGCATTCCTTGCCAAGACACCTCAGGAGACACAGAAGCAAAAGCTGAAGCAGATATTTGATTCCTCTTCTCAACACTTTATTGGCCCACCATCTTCTTCTAAGAAGGAGTGTAATACCCCTCTAACCCTAATATAAGTTTTGTGTTTTTGAAAGAATTAAGATCCTTCGATATTTTCTTACAGCTTAAGTTGTACATGATACTTGTTTGATCTATTCCTATAGTTGTTTATAATAATTTCATAAGCCAGTACTCAATGATTCTAATATCAGACATACTATCTAAAGGTATCACTTTTGTATGTATTTATCTCCATGTATGTATTGAGTACCTACAAGACCTTTATGAACATAGTTAGGATGTTATATGATATGTACTTGATAGATATATATAAGTGGTTATTTATATTTTCTTCTATTAAGGTTACTTTGGATGAATCTTGTATCTCACTTGATGATTTGATTATGTTGATTTATTATTAGTATTGATAAGAGACTAACACAATGCTTGAGATTCTAACCTTCGTTATGATGATGCTACATGCTTTGACTGTATATATATATATGATGTGTTTTCATGATTCAGGACGAAGTCGTAGTTACTCACATAGCTGAGGTCCACACGATGTATCGATCCTGGTCATCTGTCTGCAATGTTTTCTTTTATACGTATATCCGTGCATATGTATTTCTTCTTTGTGATGCAGGCTTGCAGGTACCGGGCATCGACTTCACCTGGCTTCACAGGTCTGAGCATGCCCTCAAATCCTCGATGGTTTTTGTTATGGAGATAGTACTAAGGCCCCTACATGAGTCTTCCTTTGTCATTATTCCAATTTGGGAATATTAGGGTTCCTTCTTTGTCAGTCAACCTTTGGGTCAAAAACCCAGATCCAATGCACCCGGTTGGGCATGGTTGTAGTTAGTGCCTTGTGGCCACTTGAATCCATTTGGTTGTATGATTTATTTACTCATTTTATTTATTTCTCCTTCTTGGTATGATTCTTAGTTAATCTTTCTATGTTGTGTCTCAGGAGTTTGGCTTGACTTTCCTTGTTGACTTTGGTTGACCTTGTTTGATCTTATAGTTTTCTTGATATGTTTCATAGATGATTTGTATGGCCTTTTTGGATGATTAGATTTATTTTGAGGCATGTAATTTTATTCTACCTCAGTGTTATATCCTATAGTAATTATAAATAGGTAATAATATTGTGATCTATTACTTCATAATCTTATAGATTATAGTGTTTGGTATTTGGCATGTATCTATATAAATATAAATATAAATATAAATATAAATATATATATATATATATATATATATATATATATATATATATATATATATATATATATATATATATATATATATATATATATATATATATATATATATATATATATATGGAAATATATATATGGGTGCACACATATATGTATTTACATATATATAATTTATATGTGATTATATGTTAATTATTGTAGATATTGTTGATGGTGTATATTTTGGGATTAATGTAAAGTATAATATTATTAATAATTAAATATTAAATAATGCGAGGTATATTATTCTCAATTGTTAATTATTAATAATGAGGATAGGTTATATATATAGATATTGATGTAATTAATGATGACATATGCATATATGTTAGAATAATATTACATGTGTGTATGAATGAATACAAATAATCTTTTATTGTATATTTGAGTAATATAGTTGTATGATATTAAGTTATTTTATAATACCCTTTAGTTAAGAGTTAGTTGGGAGTTGGTTACTTTTCCTCTCAACCTTTGGAAATCTATTTATATGCACTAATTTCTCATTTGAAGAGGGGGGATTTGGGGCTGAAGCATTGAGGAGAGGATGGCCTTACTTTTCATGGAGATTTTGGAGAGAAAACTTGGAGATGTGAAGGAGAATTTGTAAGCATATGTCTTTAAGAATTTTTGGTTATCTTTGCTTTTGGGAGAGAGACATTTTTGTGAGAATTTCAATAGTTGAGAGAGGGATTCTTTGCTGTGGAATTATTTCTTTCTTTCATGGAGATTTCTGAAAGTGGATAGGGTTTGAAGGATGCATCTCAAGTTTGGATTTGTCTTCTCTCTTATTTCCTTCCTTCTTCGATTCAACCTTCGTAGGACATGAGGTATGGATTGAATATTTTAGTTACTTGATGTATCTGATAGATTATAGATCTATTTATATATTATCATTATTTATTATATCTGTACTTTTCATTTGTATGATTATTTTAAAGTTTTGAGTTTTTGTTTGTAAGAATTGGCATGTGTTTTCCTAGGGTTTTTAGCAACCCGTTTCTGGAGATCTGTTATTATAACAATTTAAATTGCATCTATGATTTTACTAAATTGATTTTCTGGAAGTAAAATTCACATCTCTCAAATGGGTATCTCTCTGATTTTATTTTTAGGGTCGAATTAATGCCTTATTTTTGACATTTTGGCAGACTATGCCTGTCCATTCTTGATTCTGAATTTTCTGTCAAATGTATTCGTATGATACAGGCTGATATGATTATATAAAAGTCTAAATTTGATATCAGAGATTCTATTAAGTCTTATCTTTCATTTCCAATTGGTTTGGTGAATTTTAATTATGTTTTGTGAAAATTACAACCATTTTAGTGAAGGCAGGTCTGAACCCTAACCAGAATTTTCTGTTTTAAACCAGAAATCATAACTTTCTTTCCCACCATTGGATCTTCCTAAAAATAAAATTTAGAGTCCATAATTATGTTATCTAAATCTCCACCGAAGTGATTTCCTTTATTTTATGTTTTGTGGAAGATATGGATGACTGTTCTATGATGACTATTCTTTGCATTTAATCCTTGCTTGAAATAATTCAATTTAAGAACATCATTAAGGTTTAAGGTTTCGTATGGTTACCAGAGGCTATTAGAATTTGTTTTTGGTTAATTGGATCTATGTATACTCTGAATATGTTTATAATATCACTTGGATGTCTTCTTATATGTTTGGAACATTCTGAATGCCATATTGGGTTTAGGGTTGTCAAGTGGACTAGGGACAACATATGTTTTCCTAAACTCAATCAAATGTTGTTATAGAATTGATATGAATTCTTGATGATGAATCTATTATGTTCTTATGATTTTTATATGTATGTTAGGGAACCTAAGTACACTAGGTGAGTGGCTCATAGTGAGGGGCCGGGGCCCTAAGTGGCTAGTACCAGGATAACCTACTATGAGTTATTTAATCAAGTGATAACCTAAATAAATGAATTGGGAATGGGAGATTATTGGAATGGGAAATTACACATTAATCAAGATTAATTGTGCCTCGCCCATGCCTTTAGTGCTAGTAAAGGCTAAGGATGGGAGTGGGAGAAGGTACCTATGCATAGGTACAACTGAATGACCTTGTCTGTACGAGAGGCATTCGGTTCCGCATGTGCCTACTTGGGGGCCGGGGCCAAGAGTGGCTAGTACTAGGACAACCCAAGGGGTGAGGGCTATGCGATGACACTCACCTAGCTTGTAGCTTAGAGTCTCTATCAAATTTGATCATGCCTCTGGTATTCCTTGTGGTCTTCTTGTCTTTTCCTTTTTGTTGTGACTTTGGGGAACTTTTATCACCACCTTAGGAATTTCCTAGTTGTTACCTCTTGTATGGGCCCTTGGTTCTATCTTCTAGCTCGGGGGAGTGGGCCTATTGGTTCCACGTGGTTGGGTGGTTAATATTTATATTGAAGTATTGATCATGATTCTTTGGATGATCCTAGCACATATTCCTTTCCAGATCTGCAGTTGAAGATTTCTTATTGGATATTTTAATATGTTGAGATGTACTTATGTATTTGAATTCATGTAATTTTTAATCTCCTAAAAGGAGTCTTGTAGTATTGATGTAATCTCAATTCAAAGCAATGCATAAGGGAATGGGTAGTTCTAGGTAAAAAAAAAAGGGAAAATAATGTGGAATATTAGACATGTTACTAGCATTAAAAGAAAGTGTTTATGTTATTTCTCCTATCCTCTTATGTTGTCCATATGTAAAGGAAATAATCTTAAATATAGTTATATATAATGATGTATCACAAAAATAATGTATTCTCTCTTGATGAAAGGATCTAAGGAAATTATTGAGAAATGATAGGTTAGTGATTGGAATTATTAACAATGAATGGTTATGAAACAATGCAATAAAACAGTAGCTTGATTATAATGTTAATACTTGGTTCATGTTAATTAAATACCTAGGATAATGCCTACCTTAATGAATATTAATCTCTTACCTAAATTATTAGAGAAAAGTGATATAAAGGATAGTAGATGTAGATGAAATCAATATGAATTTATGGAATGAGTTGATAAAAGGAATAATGATGTTGGATGATTAACCTATGTTTAATAAAAGAAATAAGTTAGGGACATTTAACTTGGTGCATTAAAATGAATGTAGATCTTTTAAGCTCATGATTCCGTGAATATCTTATGCATGTAAATGGTTTATATGGTGTTGCTTTAGTAGCGACGTTAGGGAACCCGGGAGGACTTAAGTTGTATAAATCTTACATTCAAGTAGTAGAAAATTATTTCTTCTTTTAAAAATATGAAGTGTAATGATGAATATTATTCTAGTTAAAATAAATAAATAAAATAAAATAAAAATTCACTACTTGCATTTTATAGAGGTTTTATGTCTTGTCCTCTGGGGTTGCCTGGCGGGGTGTTACAAGGAGAAATAGAAGACTAAGAGCCCTACATGTTCCTACTATCAAAAGGGACCTCATGATGAGTCACATTGTTTTCAAAAGATATTTGATGGTTATGAGAAATAGATTGTAGATTTGCAAGCTCTTCTTCACAAGAGCACTATTTCCTCTCCATCCTCTTCTACCTCATAGGGGTCTTCTTTTCAATCTTCTGCCTCATCTTCAACATCTAGATAAGATTTTGGATAGGGTCATGCATTAGGGGCTTTCATTGCATCCCCTTCATAGGTCCCTTGGATACTAGATTTAGGTGCTTCTCACCATATGACATCTTCTCTGGAGATCTTCTCTTCTATTGAGGCTTCTCCTATTCCTCACATTCTCATGGGGAATAACATTGTTATGATAGTCTACAGGAAAGGTTCTGTAATCATTCAGGTTGGCACATTCAATGATGTATTGTATGTTCCATCTCTGTCTACAAACATTCTCTTGATATATCAGATTACAATCAGTGGGTCAAGGAAGACAGTGGAGTTCATGACAGATTTAGTCTTCATCTAAGATAGTGTGATAGTAGGCATTGTTTCTATAGGGACAATTGATCATTCCACCCATCTCTACACCTTCTCACACTTTGGTCTACCATCTCCATTATCAGAGCACAACTCTCCGCCTATGCAAGAGCATCATGTGGGGCAGACAGGTCACTTGAACCTCTATGTTGTTCCTGAGACCACTTATGTGACTGCCACACCACATCTTGTTGAGGTTTCCTCTCTTCACCAGGACTCTTCTTCAGCATTGCCATACCCTCCAGCTCCATTCATTGAGCCACCAAGTTTAGTTGTTGAGGATTTTATAGAGGAAATTCATCTCGTCTCTCTTGACACTATTAGCACACCTGTCATACCACCTACACTAGGGATTCCCTTTCAATATTCTCGTGTCTACTCCTTTGAGCATCAGCTCAGCCTTCTAGTGACACCTCATCTTTTGAGGTTACCTCTTTAGTGTTCATTTCCTTTCACTCCTTTATCTTGGAGTCATGGTGGTTTGTTCCTTGATCCAGGGGTTCTTTTATTTTGGGGGGGCTTTGGAGCCTTGACTCTCTCTCATGTGGGGCTTGGCAACACGCATTGTACTTATGGCTTTGAGAGAGTCTCTTGAAGTAATTTTTTTTTTCTTTTTCTTTCTTTTACATCTCTTTTTGGAGAGGAGTTTTTTCCACTAGGTTTTCACCTTTGTCTATGATTTACAGAGATTTCCTTGCATTGGGTACCTAATCAAGCCTTGTTGTCGAGACCCATTTCCTGCTTTCATAGGTTAGCTTACCTCCTAAGCTTTGCTTAAAGGGGGGTGTTAGAGTATTTATCTTCACTTATTAATTAGATCATGTTGATTTAATTATTAAGTTGTCTATGTACTCTATTTTCACTTAAGTTGTCTCTTAGGTGCATATAATTAATATTTTATATTAATTATATTGCGCAAACTAGCTTTTTCCTTTTTAGTGTTTTCGTTCACCTTATAGGTTGAACTCTTGTAATTATTTTTCATTATGCTAAATACATTTTAGCTCTCACAGTTTGAGCACATAAAGGTTTCATTTTTTTCCATCTTTTTCTTGGTTCTTTGTAACAAGTATCTTGCATGCAAATCGGTCTTGGAAGTTGAATCTGAATTTCTTAGTTTCTACATATTTCAGATAAAAAAGAAGTTGTTACAAATCAGGAAGGACATTTTTAAGTTGATCATGAGATGGAAATATATTTGAATTACTCTACTAATATTCAAATGACATATAGGTATGTAAAGAAGAACCACCCCAAAAATCAAATCATTGGTGATGCTAATAAAGGAATGTTGACAAGGTCTAGATTAAGGAATGAAATTTGTTTGATTTCTCAAGTTGAACCTAAAACTACTAATGAAGCTTGTAAGGATCTTGGACTAAATAAATGTAAGAATAATTGGAGGAGATAAAGAAAAAAAAATTGGAAATTGGTTCCTAGACCTAAAGACAAGAATGCGATAGGAACTAAATGAGTTTTTAGAAATAAGATGAATGAAGAAGGGATAATTGTAAGAAATCAAGAAAGAATTTTTTGTAAAGTCTAATATCACCAAGAAGGCATAGAATTTGAAGAAACATTTTCTCGTGTTGCTAGGTTAGAGGCAATAAGAATATTTCTTGCTTATGCTACACACCAAGACTTTAAAGTATATCAAATGGATGTTAAATCTACATTTCTAAATAGTGATCTTGAGGAAGAAGTTTACATTGAGCAACCAGATGGATTTCTTTTAAAATAGAATGAGGATATGGTATGTAAACTAAAGAAGGCTTTTTATGCACTAAAACAAGCTCCTAGAGAATGGTATGCAAGATTGGATAAGTATCTACCGAGTCTTGGTTTCAAAAAAGGTAGTGCTGACAGTAATTTATATTTAAGAACTAGTAAAGAAGGAATTTTAATAGTTGAAGTTCTTTTGGATGACATTATTTTTGGAGGAAATGATGAGATGAGTAAGAAGTTCTCTAAGGAAATGGAAAATCAATTTCAGATGTCAATGATAGGTGAAATGAAATTTTTCTTAGCTTACAAATTAGTTAGAATAAAGATGGAACTTTCCTTTCATAGACAAAGTATCTTAAAGAGACGTTAAATAAATTTGGAATGGAAGATTGTAAACCTATTTAAGCACCAATGGTTATTGGTTATAAAATTACTAACACTAATGAAAGTATTTAAGTATTTTTCAAACAAAGTACAAATCAATGATTGGAGGCATACAACATCTAACCCATACCAGACTTGACATAGGAAATGTTGTTGGAATTGTGGCAAGATATAAAATAAATCCTAAAGAGACCCACCTTTCTGTTGTGAAAATGATAGTCTGATACTTGAAGGGAACACTTGAGTATGGATTATGGTATTAAAAATATGATGATTTTGTGTTACATTCTTATATTGATGTTGATTGGGCAAGAAGTGTGGATGGAAGAAAAAGTACTAGTGGAGGTGCATTTTTCCTTGGGAAAAGATTGGTTTCATGGATAAGTAAGAAGCAAGACTGTATAGCTTAGTTTACTATTGAATCAAAATATGTTGTTGTTTCTATAAACTATAGTCAAATTATTTGGATGAAGTAGATGATGAAAGACATTGGAATAATTTTTGAAGAATCTATGGTTATACATTGTGATATCACTAGCACATTGAATATGTCAAATAATCCAGTTATGCATTCTAAAAAAAAAGCACATATCATTGAAGTATCATTTCTTAAGAGACAAGGTAGCAGAGAAAGAGATCAGATTGGAGTATATCAGCACAAAGAAATAAACAGAAGACATATGGAGAAAACCTTTGCCAGAAGATACCTTTGACTATCTAAGAGGTATGCTAGGGGTGAGAGTCGGGCTCCTTGTGAGAATTAATTAATGCAAGAAAGCATCACTCTAGTGGTTTTTAGAGCTATATCACTTATGGACTTGATGCTTGGATCTACTCCTCAGGGGGAGTGATCGCATGAACAAAACATATCACATTTGGGTATTTTGTACCTGAGATGAGATAATAAGAGATTGGATAATGGCACCCTTTTCCATTGATGTCAAAGGGGGAGATATTTGGTGAAAATCCCTACTCTTTTAGGGGAGAGATTTTAAGAAGATTGTGTTGAGAATATTGAGAAGATTATAAAGAGGATATTGAGAAAGTTGTATTGAGATGAGTACTTTTGGATTGATGGAGTTTATCATATGTTTCCATCAATTCCAAAGGGTGTGATTGTTCTGGTGAATTAGTTATGTAATACATGTTGAATCTCATTGTTTGTCATTATTGTCAACATATGTTTTAGATGAAGGTAGACATACTAGTTAATAATGATATATGGATGACTGATAGAAGTGTATGACTATTGTACAATTTTTTCAAAGCATGTGAAGATAGGAATATGTACATAGATTAATTGTGACCTTATTTCTAAGGTCACTTGGCTTAATATTTTGCATGGAGTGAGTTACATTTTTGTTAGTGAAGATTAGTTACAAGACTATGATAGTGGACAGTGACAGAGTTAGTTTCTGTGTTTTTTATATAACTCTTATGCAAGCATGATTTGTGATATGTGATCTTAAGGTGTGATATAAGACATATTGAAGAATATTATTTTTGATTATTGAGTTTTTGCATTTGTGGTGACGTCAGCTAAAGTGTGTGGTCTTGCAAAGACCTATTTGGAGCCGATTAGAGATGTGTAAGATGTTGTGAAGATGGAAAGCATGGATTTTAGATCTTAGAGTGTATTTGATGTATTGTAAATATTGTATACTTGTGTAAGGTATCGTGTGTGTCTTAGCAAGGGTCTATTTGATTATTTATTCATTGGGGAAGTCCTAATTGGAAAACCTATTTGATTATTGTAATAGGGTATAAAGAAGAGTTGTTTTTGGAGAATAAAGGGTGAAGTATGTATGTAAGATACAAGCTTATAGTTGTGAAGTCTATAGGATGTAGGGAAGAGGTTGTGATTGGGGAGCTTCATTGGAACTAATCAAGAAAATACATTTGCTAGCAGACATTTCATTGGATTGTATATCTTCTATAAAATTATATTTCATGCAGTGAGTCCTGAAGGTGGATTTAACCTTCTTTAGGCAGTGTGCCTAGGTAGTGATCCTACCATTTTTCTCTTGACTCCTAATAGGGTTTGTAATTTAATAGGGACTATGTACTTTAGGCATTAATAAGCTCCTAACATGACTAAATCTTCGATCAGGGATACTATAATTTTAGTACATAATTTGTGGGTGCTAATTTCCACTAGGGTTTTACCTTTAACATGGTTTCCTTGATAACAAAATATTGTGTAATGGTTTTTTAATCATTTCTCTTTTATATTCTGATTAATTGTTTTAGTTTATAAAGTTTAAAGTTTAATATTATGCCTCACAATTGATTCACCCCCATCTCAGCTGTGTTGGTGGATTGTTATTCCTAATAGAGAAAGCATCACTAAACACCAAAAAATGGCCATTAAAAATGATGCAGGAGCATCCTAGGTGTAAGCGCAATCTTGCATCACCCAAAAATATTTCTATTTTTGTATTCAATAAGGGCTATCTTGTGTAGAGCTTCTATTTATGGGAACTTTCTATTTTTAGTAAGTTGGTTATATGATCTCAAAATGTTCTGATTTTACATGTGGAGGTTCATCTCAGTCATATCAGCCTACTAGTAAAATTTCATGGCTAGATAACTTCTAGTTTTGAAGATATTGAAAATTTTTGGTATTGGCAGCATGGTACAGAAACTTTGAACTTAGTTTTGAAAGCTTTAGAGGCCTCAGATGGGGTTGAAAATTTGGATAATAGGCACTTACGCTAGTCAAGCCTGTAGAGCGCTTCGTGGCCTTTCCAAAATGGGGTTATAATAGTCAATTGGGTCAACTGGTGATGACTTATGGTCTCTGGAAGTCGGGCCACTTGAAATGGTAGGAAATAATTTTCTTTCAAAATTTTTGTTCGGGTTTCAAAAGTTATTTTGAGCTGACTTTGATGTAATAAGTTGAAAAATAAAATAATTCTAAGTTTGGTCGGCCCTAAGGGCTAAATTTTTGGAACCTTCTCGGGTAGTGGAAAATGCCTATATAAAGAAGGCCTATAGTGTTGTCTAGGGTAGTTCTGGGTAGTAGATCTGGGTATTGATTTGAGGCTTTGTCCTACAGAATATTGTAAGGGAATGCCCATGTGGCTTTGCATATTGTAATTCTGAAAGTTTGTAATTCCACATTTGTGGAGATAATAAGAAGCCAATTTTCTATTCTTGGATATTGTTGTTGTTGTTTCTCTATTTCTGTTATGTGTTTGTGGTATTAAGGGGATCACCCTTCATCAAGTGGTATCAGAACATGAGTTCATGAGTGTGTAAAAAGATCACCAACTGTGAGGTAGTTTGCACCAGGACCATGGTTAGGGTTTCAGTGTGCATCATGAAAATGCCTCCACGAAGGGAACATGGTGGAAGAGCTGGTGTTGTAACATCTGAGGTTAGAGCACTCCAAAGACAAGTGCGAGCATTGCAAGAAGAGATTTGCAAAGAAATGAATCTTAATGTTAGAGAAGAAAGTGAGGATGAAGCCGAAGAAGAAGATCAAGAAGGGGAAGTTGAAGTTGTGAACCAGGAGGAAGAAAGACTTTTTCGGGCCATTTCCAAGATTGGGAAGAGACCTAAGATTGAGGTTCCTGTATTTTTAGGAAATCTTAACCCAGAGGATTTGATCAACTAGATTAATGAATGTGAAGAATATTTTGAGTATGGAGATATTCAGGATCCTGATAGGGTCAAATTCGCGAAGGCCAGACTGAAAGGTCATATGAAGTCTGTGGCAAAAGATTCAATTGGAGTGAAATAGAAAAGGGAAAGATAAAATCACAAGATGAGATTGGATGATAGATAAATTGAAGTGATAGTTCATCCATGTTGATTATGAGCTTGACCTACTAAAGAAAATACAAAGTTTGAAGCAAGTGGGATGATCTGTTCAGGAGTATATAGAGGAGTTCTATTGAATCTTCATCAGAATAGGCAATGTGGAAGCTGATAAGGAGAAAGTTGCTCATTACCTTAATGGGTTGAGGCAAAGCATTCAAGAGGAGCTGAATCTAGTTTGAATGAGCATTATTGAAGTGGCATACCAGTTTTCCCTAAAAGTAGAGGAAAAGCTGAACAAGAAGTTTGAGAATAGACAAAATGGAAGATGTTGCGGTGGATGATCTGGTGGATAGTCATATGGAGGCTGAAATGAAGATCCAAAAAAGAAGGATGAGGCCACTAGTAGTAAAAATAAGAGAGGAAACAATTCCAATCATTTCCAAGATCAAAACAATAGGGATCAGAGAGGAAGAGGAAGGGGACAAGGTTCAAGAAAAGGAGGCTTCCGTGAAACATGTTTTCACTGTGGAGAAGAAGGTCATAGGGCATTTGAATGTCCTCAATGCAAAGTAAGGATGCATAGGAGGAATGAAGGCTAGGCCAAAGTGGCACATGTAGATGAAGGTGCTAGATCCTCAAATTTTGATGATGCCAAAAGAGGAGAAACATTGATCAACAGAAGAGTCCTACTGAGTGGTGAGAATGAACCTGAAAAAAGGAGGAGCCTATTTCACACTCGATGCAAGTGTGAGGGTAAATGCTATGATGTGATTATTGATAGTGGAAGCACTAACAATTTGGTGTCAGAAGAGATGGTGAGAAATTTGAAGCTCAAGAGACAAAAACACCCACATCCATATCGGATTGCCTGGGTGCAAGATGACCACAAGGTCATGGTCAGTGAATAGTTCCTAGTAAAGTTCAAGATTGGTGGGTACCAAGATGAGGTACTATGTGACATCATATCTATGGATGCATGTCATATGTTGTTGGGTAGACCATGGTAGTTTGACAGATGTGTTGTACATGATGGTCATGTGAATACCTATTCTTTGACAAAGGATGGAGTGTGACATAAGCTAAAGCCATTGAAGGAAACCAAAGAAAAGGTATGTAGTAATGCGAGAATAACTTTTGTTGATGGAAGAAAATTCCTAGATGGTATGAGGCATGAGCATGTGTGTTTTTTTTAAATTCCAAAAGCTGGTAAAGAGGAAGTAGAGGATGTACCTGTAGAGGTTGCAAATTTGTTGAATGAGTTTCAAGATATTGTATCTGATAATGTACCTAATGGATTACCATCGGTAAGGAAGATCAGTCATCAGATAGATTTGATTCCAAGAGCCAGATTGCTAAACAAGGCAGCACATAGAATTTTTGGTGTAATTCAGTATTTACTAATTACACTTACTTAAGTTTACTTAGGATAATGCATTTGCATAATTAGTTGTCTTTGAGACACCTAGGAGGTTGCATTTCATTTTAGCACATGGTTAGGAGAATCTCCACCTTAGGTGGTCATAGTTGTCTTCTCATTCCTCTTTGTGTGTGAGATCCACCTTTAGTGATCTTATCACATTATCATCCTCTCATGTTGCACATACTTTCATGTACAATGGAGGATGATCCACCTTTGGTGGACATGTGATTCCACCATGTCTAGTTGTGATCTTATCACTTGCATAGCTTCTAGATATCATGCATTGCCTATATATTTAGGCACTCCTACATTGTATATTCAATCAATTCTATCTATTGTTCATTATTTGATCAGTTTATCATATCATATTTTGTCTCTCTTGTGCTATCTCTTGAGCTTCTAGATCTTGGCTTTTATTCTTTTCCTTAGGCAAATTCTTTTGGTATCAAAAGGATATCAAAATTCTTACATGGTATCAGAGCCATAGGAGTTTCATTGTATAGCCTATTTGGAGAGATTTTTAATGTAGGTCAAGATTGGAGCTTACTGGTGCAAATCAGAGGTTGGCATCACATTGAGGAGGTTCAAAAACCCCTAAATCAAGTTTTGTTTCATCCAAATCAGATATCTGAAGAAAAATCTAGAGCCATTTGAATTTTCAAAGTTCAGCGACGACGATTCATAAAAAATAATTTCAGAGGTGATTTTCAAACAATGATATCTCAGTCATCCAAACTTCTTTTTTAGAGAAATGTTTTTTTTTTTGGGGTAGAATTTCATGATCTACACAATGGTACAGGTGATTTCTGATCTTTGTTTATGATATTTTCTAAAAATCACAAATTATAATTTTTACAACTTTAGAGGCTTTGTTCGGGCTCATATGGAAACATTTTCAAGTGCTATTTTTTTTTAAAGTTCATGATTTTTTGTCTACTTTCTAGATCTGGTATCAGTTTGGAAAATTTTTTAGTTCACATAATACTTTCAGAATTTGGTCTATTTTGGCCTATTTTTGGCACTTGTAATTTGTTAGATCCTTGAGAGATCTTGTGTCTTATTTATTTGAGTCTACTATAACTTCATATTTTCTATTGTAATCATCAAAATCAGAAGTCCACTTTGATTCATTTTGGCAAGTGGCAATTGTATATGCACTATATATAAAGTGCCAAAATCATCTATTTTGGGGGGGTTCTTTGGCTCATATCATTTTGGGGGGTGCATTATTTTTTGGTCTCATTGTTTTATGTGAGAAGTACATCATGGATGGTTTCATTAAGTTGACAAGATGGAACTATAAGCAATGGAGTGAATTGGTTCTTGCTCATCTTAGTGAGCATAACCTATTGTCCGATTTGTATGAGTATAGACCTAAAAGTCCTTCTTTCAATCTTGACTCTTACTTAGAAGTTATGAAGATTATCTATTTGAATATGGATATGGATGTTATGGAGTCCCTTGATGACTATGATGATGAGACAGAAAAAGTTCCTGATCTTTGGACTATTCTTTGGGAATTGTATGGAGATCCACATATTCCTCCACTTCCAAAACGTCCAAAACCTCTAGTTGCAACTCCTTCTCTTCCTTCTGAGATCACATCTCTTGATGATGCATATCTTCCTATAGCCACTCACTCTTGTGATTTAGTGCAACAAGATATTCCTTGTCTTCCAAACTTTGTTCCATGGGATGACTACTTGACAGACATTGCAGGTTTGTTTGTGGAGTCCTACATTTTAGATTTGGGAGACTTCATTGATGACATTCATCTTCTTTTTGTTGAGGATGATCCTTCTTCAGGTGTTGTGAGGGATCATGTTGACCCTCATCTTCATTCTCCACTTGATCCTTCTTTCAAGATTGACATGATTGTGGATCCTTTGATACAAAATTTGGAGGAGGTCTCTTTAGCTTCACATAAGACATTTAAGTCTTTAGAGATTGGTTTTCATGAGTCTCAAACTTCACTTGAGATGTCACATTGCATGGTTAAGGTTGATCATACTCATGTGATGGAGACTCCTATTTAGTTTCCTAAGACATCATACATTTTGAGGATTCTTCCTATAGATTGGGGAGGATTTATTGATACACCTATGGACTTGTCTCTTCCTAAGGGGAGGAACATTATTCAATTTTCTGGGTGCAATTTCTACATTGATCCAGGTGCATCTATCATGGGTGTACATTCTACATTAAGGGGGGGCTTTCTTTCTTCTCTTCCTACTTCATTTGAGGAGGCATCTTTGTTTTTGGAGTTTGATCCAAATTCTTACATAGATCAGTTACCATTGGTTCCTTATTTGTCACCTTCTATTGGGCTTTCTCCTAATTGGTTTGTGGCATCTTCATCAACCAAGGACATGGTGACACTTGAGAATACTTCAGTGACATCATACTTTATTTGGATTCCCCTTCCTACTTCCTATCCACAATGGGAAGCCTTCTTACATCTATACTTGGTGTATCTTCTTCCTAAGAGGAGAAATGTTGTTTGTAGGCATTGGACTCTATTTTGTCTTCAAGCACTTACCATCCTTGTAGGAGATTACTCATTATGAGGGGGATATCATGTATCCTTGTTTCCTTCCTTTAGGGGGATTTTTTATTATATATGCATGATGTATGTCATAATAGGGGGGTCTTGATTACTCTATCCATGCATGCATCTTGTATTTATCTCTCTTTTTGGGGGAGGGTTTTTCCCATGAGGTTTTCCCTCTTTCTCCACCTTATGAGAGATTGCATTGTTTTTGCATTTTGTACATGGGTACCTAACATGGCCTAGTAGTGGGGACCCATCTTGCATTGTGAGCTTATGTGCATTCCCCTAAGTTGCACTTAAGGGGGGGTGTTGGTATAATTTAGTATTTACTAATTACACTTACTTAAGTTTACTTAGGATAATGCATTTGCATAATTAGTTGTCTTTGAGACACCTAGGAGTTTGCATTTCATTTTAGCACATGGTTAGGAGAATCTCCACTTTAGGTGGTCATAGTTGTCTTCTCATACCTCTTTGTGTGTGAGATCCACCTTTAGTGATCTTATCAGATTATCATCCTCTCATGTTGCACATACTTTCATGTACAATGGAGGATGATCCACCTTTGGTGGACATGTGATTCCACCATGTCTAGTTGTGATCTTATCACTTGCATATCTTCTAGATATCATGCATTGCCTATATATTTAGGCACTCCTACATTGTATATTCAATCAATTCTATCTATTGTTCATTATTTGATCAGTTGATCATATCATATTTTGTCTCTCTTGTGCTATCTTTTGAGCTTCTAGATCTTGACTTTTATTCTTTGCCTTAGGCAAATTCTTTTGGTATCAAAATGATATCAAAATTCTTACAAGAGTGACACCAGCAGAAAGTGAAGAGTTGAATAGACAAGTACATGAGTTGTTACAAAAGGGATTGATTCGGAAGAGACTGAGTCCATGTGTTGTACCAATAGTATTAGCACCAAAGAAGAATGGAGAATGGAGGATGTGTACAGATTCTAGAGAAATAAACAAGATCACAATCAAGTATAGGTTTCCATTGCCACGAATGGATGATATTATAGATTGTTTGAGTGGAGCTGTGTATTTCTCAAAGATAGATCTGAAGAGTGGATATCACCAGATTCAGATCAGAGAAGGAGATGAATGGAAGACTACTTTCAAGACAAAGGAAGGACTATATGAGTGGTTAGTCATGCCTTTTGGGCTAACCAATGCACCGAGCACTTTCATGCGGCTCATGAACGAGGTTCTGAAATTTTTTTTGGGTAAGTTTGTCATTGTGTACCTAGATGATATTTTGATCTTTAGTAAGACATTGGAAGAGCATATGATACATATTCATATGGTGTTTGAGAAGTTAAGAGATGAGAAATTGTCGATTAATTTGAAGAAGTGCAGTTTTCTGAAGAAATAGTTAGTGTATTTGAGATTTGTAGTTTCACCAGAATGTCTAAAAATGGACCCAGAGAAGGTAAAGGCTATCCTTGAATGGCCTACTCCAAGGAGTGCTACTAAGGTAAGGTATTTTCATGGTTTGGCTAGCTTTTACAGAAAGTTTATCAAAAAATTTAGCAGTATTTTTGGTCCCCTGACTGAAACAATGAGAGGGGATAGAAAAGAGTTTAAGTGGACTAATGAGGTAGAAAAGAGTTTTCAATTGTTGAAACAAAAAGTTATAGAACAACTTATTTTAGCACTTCTAGATTTTAATAAGCTATTTCAAGTAGACTGTGATGCTAGTGGTACTACAATAGGAGCTGTTATGACCCAAGAAGGTAAACCTATTGCTTATTTCAGTGAGAAATTAAATGATGTCAAGAGAAAATATTATGTTTATGATCAAGAATTTTATGCTATAGTTCAGACATTGAAGAAGTGGAGACACTATCTACTTCTTAAGGAGTTTGTTTTGTATACTGATGATCAAGCTTTGCAATATTTGAATAGTCAAGGAAAGTTGAATCAAAGGCATTTGAAATGGGTTGAGTTTTTTGCAGACTTATACATTTGTTTTGAAACATAGAAGTGGAAAGTCTAATAGGTTTACAGATGTGCTTAACAGAAGGAAACTATTGCTGACAGAGATGTAGATTGAGGTGGTTGGGTTCAAGGAATTCAAGAATTTGTATCCAGAGGATCCTGATTTTGGTGAATCTTAGAAAGCTTGTAAAGAACTGGTTACTCTAGATAGGATGAAATGGCTGGATTTTATCATCCAGGATGATATGCTATTTAGAGGGAGTCAGTTGCGCATTCCACGAAGTTCTATGAGGGAGAATCTCATCAAAGAGAAGCATAGTGGAGGATTGGCTAGACATTTTGGTTCAGATAAAATCCTTGCTTTGGTTAGTGAAAATTATTATTGGCCACAGTTGCAGCAAGATGTTAAGAAGTTTGTATAGAGTTGTAGAGTATGTCATATGGTGAAAGGAGTGAAGTAGAATATAGGGTTGTATTAGCCATTACCTATACCAGAGAAGCATTGGGAGGATATCAGTATGAACTTTTTTCTTGGTTTACCAAAGACACAGCGAGGACATGATTCAATTTTTGTGGTAGTTGATAGATTTTCAAAGGTGACACATTTTATTCCTTGCAAGAAGATGAATGATGCTATTCATGTAGAATAATTATTTTTCAAAGAAGTGGTGAGACTACATGGTTTACCAAAAAGTATAGTTTCAGATAGGGACACTAAGTTCATTGGATATTTCTGGCGTACATTGTGGAAGAAGTTGAAGATAGATTTGAAGTTCAATTCATCATATCATCCACAGATTGATGGATAGATAGAGGTGGTGAATAGGAGTTTGAGAAATTTGTTGAGATGTTTGGTTGGAGATAAGACAATAGGATGGGATTTAATTTTACCACATGTAGAATTTGCATATAATAATTTTTTCAACAGGAGCATTGGTAAATCACCATTCTAGATTGTATATGGGAGTAGTCGAAGAAATGCATATGAATTGAGAAAGATAGATAAAGGAGAAATAAGTAGTGCTGAAGCTGAGGATTTTGTAGAACACTTGAAGAACATCCATGAGGAGGTGATGAAGAATATTACCAAGATGAATGTGTAGTATAAGGCTAAGGCAGATGAGAAAAGGAGGCATAAGGAATTTCAAGTTGGAGATGAAGTCATGGTTTATTTGCAGAAGGAGCGGTTTCTAGTCAGTACATATAACAAGTTGAAAATGAAGAAGTTTGGACCATGTAAGATACTGAAGAACCATAATTCCAGAAATGCATATGAGGTAGAATTGCCTAGTGAGCTGAATATTTCACCAGTGTTAATGCAGGAGCATCCTGGGTGTAAGAGAAATCTTGCATCACCCAAAAATATTTCTATTTTTGTATTCAATAAGGGCTATCTTGTGTAGAGCTACTATTTATGGAAACTTGCTATTTTTAGTAACTTGGCCTTACGATCTCAGAATATTTTGATTTTACATGTGCAGGTTCATCTCAGTCATATCAGCCTGCCAGAAAAGTTTCATGACTAGATCAGGTCTAGTTTTGAAGATATTGAGGATTTTTGGTATTGGAAGCAGGGTACAAAAACTTTGAACTCAATTTTGAAGGCTTTAGAGGCCCTAGATGAGGTCAAAAATTTAGGTGACAAGTGCATGCACCAATCAAACCTGTAGAGCACTTTGTGGCATTTTTGAAATGGGGTTATAATAGTCAATCAGGTCAACTGGTGATGACTTATGGTCTCTGGAAGTTGCGCCACCTGAAATGGAGAAAAATAATTTTCCTTCAAAATTTCTATTTGGGTTTCAAAAGTTATTTTGAGCTGACTTTGATGTAATAAATTGAAAATAAAATAATTCTAAGTTTGGTCAGCCCTTAGGGCTAAATTTTTGGAACCTTCTCGGGCGGTGGAAAATGCCTATATAAAGAAGGCCTGTAGTGTTGTCTAGGGCAGTTCTGGGTAGTAGATCTGGAAATTGAGTTGAGGCTTTGTCCTATAGAATATTGTAAGGGAATGCCCATGTGACTTTGCATATTGTAACTCTGAAATTTTATAATTCCACATTTGTGTAGATAATAAGAAGCCAATTTTTTGTTGTTGCATATTGTTGTTGTTGTTTCTCTATTTCTATTATGTGTTTGTGGTATTAAGGGGAGCACCCTTCATCAAGTGGTATTAGAGTAGGAGTTCTTGAGTGTGTAAATAGATCACCGACTATGAGGTAGTTTGCACCAAGACCATGGTTAGGGTTTCAGTGTGCATCATGAAAATGCCTCCACAAAAGGAACCTAGCAGAAGAGCTCATGTTGTAACACCTAAGGTTAGAGCACTCCAGAGACAAGTGCAAGCATTGCAAGAAGAGATTCACAGAGGAATGAATCTTAATGTCAGAGATGAAAGCGAGGATGAAGCTAAAGAAGAAGATCAAGAAGGAGAAGTCAAAGTTGTGAACCAGGAGGAAGAAAGACTTTTTTGAGCCATTTTCAAGATCGAAAAAAAACTTAAGATTAAGGTTCCTGCATTTTCAATAAATCTTAACCTAGAAGAATTGATTGACTGGATCAATGAATGTGAAGAATATTTTGAGTATGAAGATATTGAGGATCCTGATAGGGTCAAATTCATGAAGGCCAGACTGAAAGGTCATGGGAAGATCTAGTGGTAAGAGATTTAATTGGAGTGAAATAGAAGAGGGAAAGATAAAATCACAAGATGGGATCAGATGGTGGATAAATTGAAGTGACAGTTCATCCCTGTTGATTATGAGCTTGACCTACTGAAGAAAATACAAAGTTTGAAGCAAGCGAGATGATCTGTTCAGGAGTATAAAGAGGAGTTCTATCGAATCCTCATTAGAACAGACCATGCGAAAGCTGATAAGGAGAAAGTTTCTTGTTACCTTAATGGGTTGAGGCCCAGCATTCAAGAGGAGTTGAATTTGGTTTGAATGAATAGTATTGAAGAGGAATACCAGTGTGCCCTAAAAGTGGAGGAAAAGTTGAACAAGAAGTTCGAGAGCAGACAAAATGAAAGAGGTCGTGGTGGATGATCTAGTGGACAATCATATGGAGGCTGAAATGAAGATCCAAAAAAGAAGGATGAGGCCAGTAGTGGTCAAAATCAGAGAGGAAATAATTCCAATCATTTCCAAGATCAAAATAACAGAGATCAAAGAGGAAGAGGAAGAGGACAAGGTTCAGGAAGAAGAGGCTTCTGTGGAACATGTTTTCACTATGGAGAAGAAGTTAATAGGGCATTTGAATGTCCTCAATGCCAAGAAAGGACAAATAGGAGGAATGAAGGCCAGGCCAGAGTTGCACATGTAGATGAAGATGCCAGATCATCAAATTCAAAAGATGTTGAAAGAGGAGAAACGCTGATTAATAGAAGAGTCCTACTGAGTGGTGAGAATGAACCTAAACAAAGGAGCCTGTTTCACACTAGATGCAAGTGTGAGGGTAAATTCTATGATGTGATTATCGATAGTGGAAGCACTAACAATTTGGTGTCAGAACAGATGGTGACAAAGTTGAAGCTCAAGAGATAGAAACACCCACATCCATATCAGATTGCCTAGGTGCAGGGTGACCACAAGGTCATGGTCAGTGAACAGTGCCTGGTAAAGTTCAATATTGGTAGGTACCAAGATGAGGTACTATGTGATATCATATCTATGGATGCATGTCATATGTTGTTGGGTAGACCATGGTAGTTTGACAAATGTGCTATACACGATGGTCATGTAAATACCTATTCCCTCACAAAGGATGGAGTGCGACATATGCTAAAGCCATTAAAGGAGACTAAAGAAAAGGTATGTGGTAATGCAAGAATAACATTTGTTGATGGAAGAAAATTTCTAGATGGTATGAGGCATGAGCATTTGTGTTTTTCTTTAATTCCAAAAGTTGGTAAAGAGGAAGTAGAGGATGTACCTATAGAGGTTGCAGATTTGTTGAATGAGTTTCAGGATATTGTATCTGGTAATGTACCTGATGGATTACCACTGGTAAGGAAGATCAGTCATCAGATAGATTTGATCCTAGGAGCTAGTTTGCCAAACAAGGTAGCACATAGAATGACACCAGCAGAAAGTGAAGAGTTGAACAGACAAGTAAATGAGTTATTCCAGAAGGGGTTGATTTGTGAGAGTCTGAGTGCCTGTGCTATACCAGCAATATTAGCACCAAAGAAGACTAGAGAATGGAGGATGTGTATAGATTCTATAGCAATAAATAAGATCACAATCAAGTATAGATTTCCATTGCCACAAATGGATGATATTATGGATTTTTTGAGTGGAGCTATGTATTTTTCAAAGATAGATCTGAAGAGTGGATATCACCAAATTTGGATCAAAGAAGGAGATGAATGGAAGATTGCCTTTAAGAAAAAGGAAAGACTGTATGAGTGGTTAGTCATGCCTTTTGGGCTAACCAATGCACCAAGCACTTTCATGTGGCTCATGAACAAGGTTCTGAAAGAATTTTTGGGTAAGTTTGTCATTGTGTACCTAGATGATATTTTAGTCTTTAGTAAGACATTGGAAGAGCATATGATACATATTCATATGGTGTTTGAGAAGCTGAGAGATGAGAAATTATTGATTAATTTGAAGAAGTACAATTTTGTGAATAAAGAGTTAGTGTATTTGGGATTTGTAGTTTCAACAAAAGGTCTAAAAATAGACCTAGAGAAGGTACAAGCTATCCTTGAATGGACTACTCCAAGGAGTGCTACCGAGGTAAGATCTTTTCATGGTCCAGCTAGTTTCTAGAGAAATTTTATCAGAAATTTTAGCAGTATTTGTGGTCCCTTGACTGAAACAATGAGAGGGGATAGAAAAGAGTTCAAGTGGACTAATGGGGTAGATAAGAGTTTTAAACTGTTGAAATAGAAAGTTAAAGAACAACCTATTTTAGCACTACTAGATTTTAATAAGGTGTTTCAAGTAGATTGTGATGCTAGTGGTACCATAATAGGAGCTGTTATGAGTCAAGAAGGTAAACCTATTGCTTATTTCAATGAGAAGTTGAATGATGCCAAGATAAAATATTCTATTTATGATCAGAAATTTTATGCTATAGTTTAGGCATTAAAGAAGTAGAGACACTATCTACTTCCTAGGGAGTTTATTTTGTATACTGATCAACAAGATTTGCAATATTTGAATAGTCAAGGAAAGTTGAATCAAAGGCATTTGAAATGGGTTGAGTTTTTGTAGAGTTGTACATTTGTTTTGAAACATAGGAGTGGAAAGTCTAATAGGATTGCAGATGCTCTTAGCAGAAGGCAACTATTGTTGACAAAGATGCAGATTGAGGTGGTCAGGTTCAAGGAACTCAATAATTTGTGTCCAAAGGATCCTAATTTTGGTGAAGCTTGGAAAACTTGTAAAAAACCTGTTACTCTAGATAGAATGAAGTGGCTGGATTTTATCATTCAGGATGATATGCTATTCAGAGGGAGTCATTTGTGCATTCCAAGAAGTTCTATGAGGGAGAACCTCATCAAGGAGAAGCATAGCGGAGGATTGGCTGGACATTTTGGTCGAGATAAAACCCTTGCTTTGGTTAGTGAAAATTATTATTGGCCACAGTTGCAGCAAGATGTCAAGAAGTTTGTATAGAGTTGCAGAGTATGTCAGATGGTGAAAGGAGTGAAGCAAAATACAAGGTTGTATCAGCCATTACCTTTACCAGAGAAGCCTTGGGAGGATATCAGTATGGAATTTGTTCTTGGTTTACCAAAGACACAACGGGGACATGATTCAATTTTTGTGGTAGTTGACAGATTTTCAAAGATGACACATTTTATTCCCTATAAGAAGACTAATGATGTTGTTCATGTAGCAAAAAAAATTTTCAGAGAAGTAGTGAGACTGCATGGTTTTCCAAAGAGTATAGTTTCAGATAGGGACACTAAGTTCATTGGATATTTGTGGTGTACATTGTGGATGAAGTTGAAGACATATTTGAAGTTCAGTTCATCACATCATCCATAGACTGATGGATAGATAGAGGTGGTGAATAGGAGTTTAAGAAATTTGTTGTGATGTTTGGTTGGAGATAAGCCAACATGATGGGATTTGATTTTACCACAGGCAGAATTCACATATAATAATTTTGTCAATAGGAGCACTGGTAAATCACCATTCCAGATTGTATATGGGAGTATTCCATGAAATGCATCTAAGTTGAGAAGGATAGATAAAGGAGAAATAAGTAGTGCTGAAGTTGAAGATTTTGTAGAACATTTGAAGAACATCCATGAGGAGGTGAGGAAGCATATTACCAAGATGAATGTGTAGTATAAGGCTAAAGTAGATGAGAAAAGGAGGGATAAGAAATTTTAGGTTGGAGATGAAGTCATGGTTCATTTCCAGAAGGAGTGATTTCTGGTTAGTACATATAACAAGTTGAAAATGAAGAAGTTTGGGCCATGTAAGATAATGAAGAAGCATGATTCAAGAAATGCATATGAGGTAGAATTGCCTACTGAGATAAATATTTCACTAGTGTTTAACATTTTAGATTTGACAGAGTATCATGAAAGAGGTGTTGAAGATGAGGTTATAAGAGCACAGTGGAGTATTCCAACAACTAGTTTAGATATCAAGGAGATTGAAGACATACTAGATAGTCATGTTGGCAGAAGCACAAGGAACAGGACATATGAAGAATATCTGGTCAAGTGGAAAGGATGACCTGTTGAAGATTCATCATGGCTGAAAAAGGAGGAGGTTAACCATCTTGGTTTTCCTCTACACACTTGAGACATGACAGGGTCACTTCTCAAATTACCCTGGGTGTCTGATGCAGGAGCATCCTAGGTGTAAGAGCAATATTGCATCACCCAAAAATATTTTTATTTTTATATTCAATAAGGGCTATCTTGTGCAGAGCTACTATTTATGGAAACTTGCTATTTTTAGTAAGTTAGTCTTACAATCTCGGAATGTTCTAATTTTACATGTGGAGGTTCATCTCAGTCACATCAGCCTGCCAACAAAGTTTCATGGCTAGATTAGGTCTAGTTTTGAAGATATTGAAGATTTTCAGTATTGGCAGTAGGGTACAAAAACTTTGAACTTAGTTTTGAAGGCTTTAGAGGCCTCAGATGAGGTTGAAAATTTGGGTGACAAGCACTTGCACCGCTCAAACCTGTAGAGCACTTTGTGGCATTTTTGCAATGGGGTTATAATAGTCAATTGGGTCAACTGGTGATGACTTATGGTCTCTGAAAGTCAAGTCACCTGGAATGGCAGAAAATAATTTTCCTTCAAAATTTCTATTCGGGTTTCAAAAGTTATTTTGAGCCGAATTTGATGTAATA
>BSBK01001072.1:0-5000 GCA_027943335.1 Chamaecyparis obtusa | reverse complement strand
CCTTTATCTATCTTTCTCAATTCAGATGCATTTCTTGGACTACTTCCATATACAATCTGGAATGGTGATTTACCAGTACTCCTATTGACAAAATTATTGTATGCAAATTCTGCCTGTGGTAAAATCAAATCACATCCTGTTGGCTTATCTCCAACCAAACATCTCAGTAGATTTCCCAAAATTCTATTCACCACCTCTGTCTGTCCATCAGTCTGTGGATGATGTGATGAACTGAACTGCAAATCTGTCTTCAACTTCTTCCACAATGTACACTAGAAATATCTAACAAATGTAGTGTCTCTATCTAAAACTATGGTCTTTGGCAAACGTGTAGTCTCACCACTTCTCTGAAAAACAATTATGCTACATGAACAACATCATTAGTCTTTTTTGCAGGGAATGAAATATGCCATCTTCAAAAATCTGTCAACTACTACAAAAATTGAATCATGTCCCCACTGTGTCCTTGGTAAACCAAGAACAAAGTCCATACTGATATCCTCCCAAGGCTTCTCTAGTATAGGTAATGGCTGATATAACCCTATATTCTACTTCACTCCTTTCGCCATCTGACATACTCTACAACTCTGTACAAACTTCTTCACATCTTGCTGCAATTGTGGCCAATAATAATTCTCAGCAACCAAAGTAAGGGTTTTATCACGACCAAAATGTCTAGCCAATCCTCCACTATGCTTCTCTTTGATGAGATTCTCCCTCATAGAACTTCTTGGAATGCACAAATGACTCTCTCTGAATAGCATATCATCCTGGATGATGAAATCTAGCCATTTCATCCTATCTAGAGTAACAGGCTCTTTACAAGCTTTCCAAGCTTCACCAAACTCAGGATCCTCTGGATACAAATTCTTGAGTTCCTTGAACCCAACCACTTCAATCTGCATTTCTGTCAGCAATAGTTGCCTTCTGCTAAGAGCATCTGCAACCTTGCTAGACTTTCCACTCCTGTGTTTCAAAACAAATGTATAACTCTGCAAAAACTCAACCCATTTCAAATGCCTCTGATTCAACTTTCCTTGACTATTCAAATATTGCAAAGCTTGATGATCAGTATACAAGACAAACTCTTTACGAAGAAGATAATGTCTCCACTTCTTTAATGCCTAAACTATAGCATAAAATTCTTGATCATAAACAAAATACTTCCTCTTGGCATCATTTAATTTCTCACTGAAATAAGCAATAGGTTTACCTTCTTGGCTCATAATAGCTCCTATTGCAGTACCACTAGCATCACAATCTACTTGAAACACCTTATAAAAATCTGGAAGTGCTAAAATAGGTTGTTCTGTAACTTTTTGTTTCAATAATTGAAAACTCTTTTCTACCCCATTAGTCCACTTAAACTCTTTTCTATCCCCTCTCATTGTTTTAGTCAAGGGTCCACAAATACTGCTAAAATTTCTGATAAACTTTCTGTAAAAGCTAGCCAAACCATGAAAAGATCTTACCTCAGTAGCACTCCTCGGAGTAGGCCATTCAAGGATAGCCTGTACCTTCTCTGGGTCCATTTTTAGACCTTCTACTAAAACTACAAATCCCAAATACACTAACTCTTCCTTCACAAAACTAAACTTCTTCAAGTTAATCAATAATTTCTCATCTCTCAGCTTCTCAAACACCATACGAATATGCATCATATGCTCCTCCAATGTCTTGCTAAAGATCAAAATATTATCTAGGTAAACAATGACAAACTTACCTAGAAATTCCTTCAGAACCTCGTTCATGAGCCGCATGAAAGTGTTCGGTGCATTGGTTAGCCCAAAGGGCATGACTAACCACTCATACAGTCCTTCCTTTATCTTGAAGGCAGTCTTCTAGTCATCTCCTTCTCAGATCTTAATCTGGTGATATCCACTCTTCAGATCTATCTTTGAAAAATACACAGCTCCACTCAAATAGTCCATAATATCATCCATTCACGGCAATGGAAACCTATATTTGATTGTGATCTTGTTTATTGCTCTAGAATTTGTACATATCCTCCATTCTCCATTCTTCTTTGGTGCTAATACTGCTGGTACAACACATGGACTCAGGCTCTCCCGAATCAATCCCTTCTATAACAACTCATGTACTTGTCTGTTTAACTCTTCACTTTCTGCTGGTGTCCATTCTGTGTGCTACCTTGTTTGGAAAACTGGCTCCTGGAATCAAATCCATCTGATGACTAATCTTCCTTACAGGTGGTAATCCATCAGGTACATTATCAGATATAATATCCTAAACTCATTCAACAAATCTACAACCTCTATAGGTACATCCTCTACTTCTTCTTTACTAGCTTTTGGAATTAAAGCAAAACACACATGCTCATGCCTCATACCATCTAGGAAATTTTTTCCATCAACAAATATTATTCTTGCATTACCACATACCTTTTCTTTGGTCTCCTTCAATGGCTTTAGCTTATGTCGCACTCCATCCTTTGTCAAGGAATAGGTATTTGCATGACCATCATGTATAACACATCTGTCAAACTGCCACGGTCTACCCAACAACATATGACATGCATCCATAGAGATGATAACACACAGTACCTCATCTTGGTACCCGCTGATCTTGAACTTTACCAGGCACTGTTCACTGACCATGAGCTTGTGGTCATCCTGCACCTAGGCAATCTGATATGGATGTGGGTATTTCTGTCTCTTGAGCTTCAACTTTTTCACCATCTCTTCTGACACAAAATTGTTAGTGCTTCCACTATCGATAATCAGATCACAACATTTACCCTCACACTTGCATCTAGTGCAAAATAGGCTCCTCCTTGTTCAGGTTCATTCTCACCACTCAGCAAGACTCTTCTGTTAATTAGCATTTCTCCTCTTTCAGCATCTTTAGAATTTGATGATCTAGCATCTTTATCTACATATGCAACTCTGGCCTAGCCTTCATTTCTCCTATCTATTCTACCTTGGCACTAAGGACATTCAAATTCCCTATGACCTTCTTCTCCATAGTGAAAACATGTTCCATAGAAGCCTCCTCTTCCAGATCCTTGTCCTCTTCCTCTTCCTCTTTGATCTCTATTATTCTGATCTTAGAAACGATTGGAATTGTTTCCTCTCTAATTCTGGCTACTACTAGCCTCATCCTTCTTTTTTGGATCTTCATTTCGGCCACCATATGACCATCCACCAGATCTTCCACCATGACCTCTTCCATTTTGTCTGCTCTCAAACTTCTTGTTCAGCTTTTCCTCTACTCTTAGGGAAAAACTAGTATGCCTCCTCAATACTGTCCATTCAAACTAGATTCAACTCCTCCTGAATGCTTGGCCTTAACTCATTAAGGTATCAGGCAACTTTCTCCTTATCAGCTTCTGCATGGCCTAGTTTGATGAGGAGTCGATAGAAGTCCTTTGTATATTCCTGAACAGATCTTCCTGCTTGCTTCAAATTTTGCATTTTCTTTAGTTGGTCAAGCTCATAATCAAGAAGAATGAACTGTCACTTCAATTTATCCACCATCTGATCCCATCTTGTGATTTTATCTTTCCCTCTTCTATTTCGCTCCAATTGAATTTCTTGCCACCAGATCTTTGCATGACCTTTCAGTCTGGCCTTCACAAATTTGACCCTATCAGGATCCTCAACATCTTCATACTCAAAATATTCCTCAAATTCATTGATCTAGTTGATCAATTCCTCTAGGTTAAGATTTCCAAAAAATGTAGGAACCTCATTCTTAGGTCTTTTCCCAATCTTGGAAATTGCCCGAAAAAGTCTTTCTTCCTCCTGGTTCACAATTTCAGCTTCTCCTTCTTGATATTCTTCTTCGACTTCATCCTCACTTTTGTCTCTAACATTAAGATTCATTCCTCTACGAATCTCTTCTTACAATGCTTGCACTTGTCTCTGCAACTCTCTAACCTCAAGTGTCACAGCACCAGCTCTTCCACCACGTTCTCTTTGTGGAGGCATTTTCATGATGCATGCTGAAACCCTAACCACGGTCCTGGTGCAAACTACCTCACAATCGGTGATCTATTTACACACTCAAGAACTCCTACTTTGATACCACTTGATGAAGGGTGCTCCCCTTAATACCACAAACACATAACAAAAATAGAGAAACAACAACAATAATATGCAAGAACAGAAAATTGGCTTCTTATTATGTCCACAAATGTGGAATTACAAACTTTTAGAATTACAATATGCAAAGCCACATGGGCATTCCCTTACAATATTCTGCAGGACAAAGCCTTGAATCAATACCCAGATCTACTACCCAGAACTGTCCTAGACAACACTATGGGCCTTCTTTATATAGGCAATTTCCACCACCCGAGAAGGTTCTAGAAATTTAGCCCTTAGGGCCGACCAAACTTAGAATTATTTTATTTTACAATTTATTACATCAAAGTCAGCTCAAAATGAGTTTTGAAACCCAAACAGAAATTTTGAAGAAAATTTTTTTTCTGCCATTTCCAGTGACCCAACTTCCGAAGACCATAAGTCATCACCTGTTGACCCGATTGGCTATTATAACCCCATTCTGGAAACACCATGAAGTTCTCTATAGGCTCGACTTGTGAAAAGCACTCTTCACCCAAATTTTCAACCTCATCTGGGGCCTCTAAAGCCTTCAAAACTAAGTTCAAAGTTGCTGTACCCTACTACCAATACCGAAAATCTTCAATATCTTCAAAACTAAACTTGATCTAGCCATGAAACTTTGCTGGTAGGCTAATATGACTGAGATGAACCTCCACATGTAAAATTAGAACATTTCGAGATCATAAGACCAACTTACTAAAAATAGCAAGTTTCCATAAATAGCGGCTCTGCACAAGATAGCCCTTATTGAATACAAAAATAGAAATATTTTTGGGTGATGCAAGATTGCTCTTACACCCAGGATGCTCCTGCATCAGAAGGTGTCCAAAATAGGCCAAATAGAAGGTGAGCCCAATAGTCATGCAAAAAGAACACCTATACTTATGTATCTTAAGTAATATCACATAGTGG